>LAPY01002934.1:15048-33474 GCA_000970635.1 Eragrostis tef
AGACAAGCACCCGCCGTCGTCGTCCGAGACCAGGAGGAGGAAGCGCCACCCATCGCCGACGACAACCAGGAGGCGGAGAGTGTCGCCTTGGACCGCGGCCAGGGGATGAGATCGTCGATGCCGTGGATTGCCGCCGATGGGAGGAGGAGCGCTGGCCTGATCCTGATCTTTGCATTTGATTTGGTGAAGAGAGCCGGGCGCGGGACGCCCAAGCCGACGTTGCAGGTTCCGCTGGAGCGCCAAGCCGCCGTGCGCTGCCATCCGATTCGCATCACATCCACGCGTCGGCAATCAAGGCTGGGTCCGTAAATCGCCCAAATACGGACCGTCCGCAGCCAATTTGTTTCCCTGGACACCAGTAACACCCGTATTTGTACACTATCTACCAGTCATCTTTTTCCTCGCTTGTGTTCAATGAGCCCATGGCTTCCAGGTACATGTATATATATAAAGTACACGTGTGCACAATGTATTGCTATGGTGGGTCAAAAATTAAATGCGAACTGAAAACTTCTGTAAATTTGCACCACATCTGTTCCTATTATGCTTGTTAGTCTAATTCTATTAGCCAAAGGACTTCTGGCCGATTGGCTAGGAGCTCCAGCCGCACCTCCTCAAGTCTCAAGTTCAATTTTTGGTGAGAGCGAATTTTGAAGGTTAAAAAAATTCTCTCGCCTCTCCAGATTTCCAAAGCATGGTTGAAAACCAGGCCTGGGGATTTTCTCGGCCGATGTGAGAAGGCTTTTTTCTTCTTAACACAATGCCACAGGTGGAGGTCAATCCCCCAGCCGAGTTTTTAGTCTAATTCTATTAAGTCCTTTCAAAGGGGGGTTTCTCCGGTGATTTTTAGATTTTCTCATCTTCCAAAGCACTGATAACCTGTTAGGAAGAGGATGTCTGCTTTAGAATTTTTTTCTCGTCTAGACAAAAAAGGAATTAAGTAACTATTGGATTAAAGTAACGTTTTCTAATGATGTGCTTAGTGGCATGGATTTGCTACTTTCATTGGTGATTTGCTGAATCAGGGCGTACAAATAGTTCTTTCAAAGCTCTATCCTTCAAATTCTTGAAATGAGAACTGAGATATATTTAGTTTCTAGCTGTAGTTTATTTTGTAATTTGTGGGAACAGAGTTGTGCGTGAGTCTATGGTGTAAGCATACTTGAATCGAACTTTATTTGGCGGCTGTTTGTTCAAAAACCATCATAAGTTGGCTTCAAATTGTTATATCAGAAGTTAGCATGTTAAAGTCACTTGCAGTACAATGGTAGCAGCCTAGTCCAAAAATCCCGTGACTCAATCCCAAACGAATTCACCACGAGAAAGAAAATAACAAACTTTGCCTGTAGACCACTCAGTGCTGACCTTGTTACTGATAAGTCAGCTTCTCTTTTTCCCCTGGACAAGATCAAATGCTCATAAGTGGATTGTCGCTCTGCAATTCACGAACTCAGAGAATAACATATTCCCAGTACCTCTCATGGCCACCAATAAGGACTGAACAATCTACCACAACCATATATATTGCTACTCCTACTACATAGTATTCGATGAGATTTTTTACGCTGTTTGTAAATAACGTAGATTATCTGTTGCCTTAAATCTAACACTCCACAATCAAAAGTACCTACCAAAAGGTACAAAAGTATTGATAGAGGCATTTAAGTATGAAGGATAAAAAAGTAATTTTAGATGGCGAGTAAATATGGAACGACAGTGCAAAGAGGAAATAAATCACCGAATGCTTCCTCTCTATTTATGTTGTTTTAATGTCATTTACTTTGTTTTGATTTTTCTTTGAATAACGCAAAAACACAACTGCAGCCTAAGGATCATGACGACACCCAGGCGGCATTGCCGCTACGGACCATGGCGAGGCGGTTCTAGAAGTGATGACATAGATGCATGACCATCTATGGCTGCTAGGTGCTGGTGGCGATGACATAGACGACAGAGGAGCCGTTTTGTATCATCTTTATTTTAGTAATTTACATGTTTTTAACAAATTACATGTTTGAGATTTGACTAGGTGCGTTGGGTGCCAAAATTATGGAGCAAAGAACAAGCATGAACAAAGTTGCCAAAGATCACACATTTTTAAGAAACGAACCATTACATGTTGCAAACTGATTTATAGATTTTTCCTTAGACCCATCTCACACATTGAGTAAATCAATTGTTGGTTGAGTAAGCAACAAAACATAGTAAATAATCATTTTTTTTACATTCCCCATGCTTCATTGAAATAAGTGGCAGCTGCCCTACGCTACTTGGTCCCTTATCAGGACTCGTCTCCATGAAAAATCCTCAGGCAGTAATTAATGGCTGCTCATCCGTTATGCCAATGAAAGAGAAACCGATATAGGATGTCATCCTTTCTAGAAAGGAAATAAAAATGGAGCCAATAATTGTGATAAAAAAAAGAAAATACAATTAATTAGTTTTCATGTTATCATAATTTTTATTCCGTACCTTGCTCCTCTTTTGATCAACGGTCCAAGTTACAGTACCTCTTAATACTTCCAAGAACCTCGCAAACACCATAAAATCTCTCAAATATCAATGGCTTCATTTCTATCTTCAGCGCTCATGTTCATGACTATTGACTCGGTACCGTCATCTTTTACTTGGACATTCAGGAAAAAACTGTAAACCGGGCGCAGTAGCAGCAAGATGCCAAGAAGCTCAGGGTGTGTTTGGCTGGGCTTATTGCCCAGCTTCTTCACCGGCTTCTTGTCAGATGAACAGTGCATAAGTCAGAAAAAGCACCCAAAACGTTGCTTATTTCGGCTTATTGTCGGATGAGCAGTGTCAAATAGTATCAAACAGTGTTGCTATAGTAGAATAAGCAGGTAGAGAAGCCGATGGAGAAGCCGGGTGCCAAATACACCCTAACACATGAACAGCTCAACCTGCAAAATACTCTAGTCACTACCATCGCGCTCTCTAACTCGTCCGCTGCTTTAGCATCGCAAATTTGCATAAGGAGACGACAATGAGGTCACAGCCGCGCCGCAGACCTTTGAATGGTTCGAAGCTGCTGACAGCCTCCCCTCTGCCCGCACGATTGTTGATCCTAATCAGTTTCGTCGTGCTGCAGCTCTTCTGACGGCGAGAAAAAACAGAGCACCGTGAAGCAGAGAAAGGCACGGAATGGAACTAGAAACAGAGCTCAGTCCTCATGTGAGGAAAGGGCAAAACGCAAGCTAGCCCATGGATTGCAAATTGTTCAAGGAAAGGCCCAACACCTTTTCATATACAAGAGGATCGAAAGCAAAAATACGATTATTAAAGCTTTTAATGCAAATTATTCAGAATTCAAATACAACGAAATTAATACCCAAAATACTATTGACTTGGATAGATTTGTGACCACGCTGGGCATCAGCAAATGCATTATGAATATGAACGCATGTGTCTTGTACACTTTAAATGAATAGAAGGCACCAGAAAGACCTAAAGCATAAAGTGGAATAGATAGAAACGTTCACACTAACTTCAGCAACTAAGCCATTATGTTATTAGTACATTTCCTACCAACCATTCTCGTCCTTTTTCGTATGCTAAATGTCTTAAGTAGGTATAAACATTTTTCCAAACAATCTCATAGCACTAGTATACCTCCTAGCTTGCTACCCAGGTAGAGAAACAAGATTCATGCAAACAAAAAAAAAATAAGTTTAGCTTAGCTCCTCCTTGCTATCACTTCTTGCTAGTTACCCATCCAGGCCAAAATATGGAAACAAGCATGCACCTTACCAGGTTTCTGTTTTTAGAAGTTACAAGATGTGGTACACCTTACCGGTTTAGGATTGAGAAACATCGGGAATTGACATGCTACATATGTCTGAAACGTAAGTTCTCAATGTTTTATACGCATACATATTCTCTAGGAAACATTGTCAGGGCAGGGAGGAGTTACAGGCGGGGGGCTGGGTGTTGAACCTATTTTCAATGATCTTAGCCTAAGGGCCTTCAATTTAGCTTAGTCTATATATGCTGAATATAATTCTTTCCAAGGACAGCAAGCAGCACCCCTTTGCACACTTTCTGGCGACGGCCCTGATCAGGCATCCGTAGGAACAAGCATAAGCATTCAAATGCATGCATGCATCTCCTGAGTCGTGACTAAACAGACTGTTAATTTCCTTTTGCAGCTTTGCAGGATTTCAAGGGCTACCTGTTTCTGTGCAGCAGAGAATGGCGATCCCGCCGGCGTTCTTGAAGCTTGGCTGAGGCGTTGCCACTGTGCGGCTGCACCGGGCCTCCGAAATCCAAGGGGGCCACTCCTGAGAAACGATATCGACTACCCCATGCGGATCTCCAAAACTCCTCGGCACCGTCCGCCGCCTGGACGCAACCGGTCGAAGGCGTCGAGGAAACAGAACGAATAGTTATTTGGGGCACCTTTCGCTCTTGTTTATTTCATTCGCTTTTGTCCGTCGGCCTAGGCCGTTGGAGGAGTTAGCATGTGGCCTGTCATCAAAGGCAATGTTGTAACCTGTTACCTGCTGCAGCTTATTTTGTATCTGTGCTTTATTCTTCGGTTCTTTTGCTGTCGTATTACCGTCTAATATTGGACAACTGCAGCAGCTCTACATGCTAGCAGGCTTGAAAGGGAATGGCGATGGTCCGTAAAGAAACCATAAATAATGTTGAAAGTAGTATAATTAGTCTAAATTTATGCAGCTATTTAAACCTTAATCAACTTTAAAAAACACTAATATCACTTAATACTTGTTAATCACTTGTTAAATACTATTATTAGTGTGGAGCCTCCCGCACCCACAGAGCCTGGCCCGTGGAAAACGGATTTCATTTTCGTTTCTCGTGAGCCAGGCTCGCTGCTGCCTCTTGCACCCGCGGAGCCAGGCCCAGCTCCTCGTACAGGCAACCAATCGCTGCATACCTGCATCTCCGTAGCCTGGTCAGGCTAGATACAGCTAACCAAACGCGCCGCAAAGGGTCGTCGCTGTTTCCAATTGTGACCAGAGTTATTGGGTTTGGAATATGCGGTCGCCCCCTCTGCGTCGCCCACCACAGCTGCTCGTCGGAGCCCTGCCCTTTCACTGTTAATGTCCGCCAAGGTGCTTAAACTGCTCACGACAGCAGCTAGGTAGCTTTGTCCAGCACGGGCACGGCGCGAAGCCTGAGATGCTCAGACCCGTGGCCTGGCCTGACGTCAGGTTCGGCGACATCAAACGTGCAACACTTTCCAGAGAGAAAGATGCATGTTTGCCAGCCGGTCGTTGCTTTCCTCTTCTCTATCCTGCAACATGATATCTTGGCCCCCAAGGCAAACCACACCAGGAGCAGAGCACAGCCCTCATGCCGGGAACGTCCTCGGCCTCTCGCTTGAGTTTTTCTAAGAGAACTGTTAGATTATTTATGTTCCAATAACCATGTCCATGTCTCTCAACTGTTCTACACGATGCGGTAGAAGCAAAATTATGATTCCATCTTTTAATACAATTAATCAGAAGAGACACGATGATTTGGATATGGTTTCTGTGAGCACATGGACCGTTGCCCACACGCTTATCGGCCATTGAGCGAAAGGCATGCTTCAAGATTCGGTTGTCGCTCCGTTACGCTGAAGGGCTAACTAGTTTCATATGAGCCGTAATAGATGGTCCCCACATCCTCTGGGAGAAATCAATCCAACGCTTGTTGGTCTCCATTTTCCTGGGAGCAATAACAGTATTTTGGAGCAATTAGTACCTAGAATTTATGATTCAAGGTTGCTGCTGCATTGCTATTTTAAACTACAAACGCGGGATAGTAAATACATCGGCCGACTATGACAAAGGCTCATTACACAATCTAAGGGTGGCCATGGGTGCAATATCCGCATGTAAATATACTGCAGTTGACAAATTCAAAGTCCGTTTTAAAACAAATCATGTTGTCTGCCGTGTCTTGGTTGCTTCGCACCGGACGTATCAGCAAAATTAATTTGAGCTGTACAGTGATCCGGCGCAACGTACCGGCAGCATAAATTGAGTCTGGCATGCAGGTCGGTGGGTCACAATGGATCATGCAGAGCCAACATGAAGCCTGATGTAAGTTATTGGCATTGTTAAATTGATAATAAATGTTTTATGCATAATTATTATATTATGAAAACGAGGGATCAGTGCAATCAATAAATAGAGGAATTTTAAAGTTCAGGACTTACTATGTCCAACTACACTTGTTAATATCAAAATTTTAACTCATTCATTATGGGAAACGATTCAACTGCATGAGTTTATCACAACAAAATCTGGCTGTCAGAAAATGAAAAATGTGTTTATAGAGGGAAAAAAAGGCTCAAGAACGTTATCACAGCTAGGAGCTGTTGCTAGGAGGTAGTACACGTTATCAAAGAACGTTCTCAAGCTCATGACCAGCGCGCGAGGGGAGAGAGAGAGAGAGCATTATTCAGTTCTGAAACATGTACACTATTCAGCACACATAATCTTTCTTAAAGAGCATTGTCCACCACGTAGGGGGTGTCACCATGTAATACAACCATTCTTCAATTTCCAAAAAATGATATTAAAGTACAAACACAAATCACTGATGCTTCCTGCAAAGTCCATTGTAATCTACGCTTCCGTGGCCTCCAGTCCAGTGACGATGAAGCGTCAGTCATATGGCTTCTCGGTGGAAGATCGATATGCAACCAGCCGTTGAGAATGCTGCTTCAGTTCAACCATGGCCGCTGACGGTCCGACGCCAAGCCACATGCGCGCGGGAGCAGAGCGGCCGGACAGGGCGGCAAATGGCTGGGCACGCGGGGTTTCTAGTTGCGCCACCTCCGGACGGGGACGACGACGGAACGCCGCCATAGAGCACTGCACTTGAAGGCCGCGGAGGTGTCGCTGCAGCCCGAGCACGCGCCAACAAAGCAACGCCCGGAGGTGCCGGTGTCGCAGCAGCCCGCGCACCTGCCATCCGAGCACGGAGGTGTCGCAGGTTCCCAGGCTGCTCCTAGCGTAGCAGCGGGCCTCGAGGCCAGCCGCGCCGTGGCCGCCCGCCCGGGTCGCACGACGCGCCCACACCGAGTCCGCCCGGCTGGGCCGCTCATTCTGCGCGACGAGTGACGACCTATACCGTGGACGAGCAAGCAAATGCGATGATCAAGTTCCAATCCATATATTGCATCCGCTACAATAATGCGTCTGAACGAAATTTTAATGACAGTGCCAGTCAATTGTTACGATGTCAGTGTTGCTCCGGGTGTCAGGCATTTAATTTCGCCCAAGTCTGGTTCGATCCTGGTTCATCCCGCATGCAGTCGATGGGACCGTTCCCCCTGCAAAACTGCATTGGGCACTGCTTATGCCTGTACCACGCGCATTGTTATGATCCCCGTAATGAAACGTACGATCCGTAACATATTCATTAGCGCGAATTTCTGAAACCACTTGTCCGTCAACGAGCGCGTGGGCAACGGGCCATGTGCGTATGCAAGTATTTACCTTGGATTTTCCTCCCCCCAAAAAAAAACATATTGAGTTATTGCAGATTTATGTAAATTGTTGGACATAGCAAATGTTTTTTAATGCAATGTATGTGTTCACTATGTACTATTGATGAATGGAGGGAGGAACCACTACACACCAACTTCAACAACTAGACAATTATGTCCTTGGCATCCTTTTTGCGAACCACCCTAGTCCTTTTCGTATGTGAGCGTCTTATATAGGTAAACATTTTCCAAAAACATCTCAGAAAGCCTCCTGGCTAGCAAGCTGGCTACCCTAGGACAAAAACTAGATCAATGCATCCTATAGTTTAGCTCCTCCTTGTTTTGACTTGCATGATCACTGGATGCAAATTACCCATCCAGGATAAACATTACAAACAAACGAGTACCTTACGGTTTTAGGCTTGTAAGACACCAGGAATGGGAATGTTACTGAATGTCAACATGTCATCAAGACCATGGAATGGCTTAGCACCTCCTCATCTGATGTGTGTTTGCTCAACAATTCTCGTTCATCCTAGTTGGCCTTGCTACTCTAGCTCCCCAACCTTCGGACATGTCGCTTGAGGATTGGTGGTGTAAGGACAGCAGTTCGGCAAGCAGACATGAGGATGAGATTTAGAGTTTGGATAGACTTATGTAGCTGATTTGACATGACCAAATGCTTTCTTAACGAACGTGTGTATTCAACATACCAATCAACCATGTCCTTTATGCATGCTGAGTGCCTTATATAGGTAAACATTTTCTAAACATGTAGCGCTAGCGTGCTTCCTGACTCGGCTACCCTGGCATTCTATAGTTTAGCCTAGCTCCTCCTCACCACAACTTACATGATCACTTGATGCTAGTTAACCATCAAGGTCAAATATCGAAAGAAAATGACTTAGCGGTTCAGGCTTGCGAGACATCAGGATTGGACATGCTACTATCTTTCCAAATAGGTAAGTTCCCATTGTTGGCGTGTGCTTTATAAAGTATTGATCAAGCATCTCGCACCCATAAGCACAAACATTTACATTCAACTTCATGCATGCATGCACAATCTGCTGCCTGATCCAAGTTTATATTCACTGTTTCGAGAACAAAGTTTATATTTATTAGAGCATCACCAAGAGACTTCATGCATTATTCATTGCTGGCGTGTGCTTTTCACTCCACCTCCAACAGTCCTCCTCTAAAAAGGGATTAAAACACATTTGATTGGGTCATATCAACATTTGAGGTCACAAAAACATTAATTTCATAGGGAAAAAAAGATGTAGAAGCCTTAATTTTTTTTCCTGTTTGTAGCAACAAATGAAGAGAGTTTATGGGCTATGAAAAAACTAGGAGTGATTTTGAGGTCCTGTTGGATATGACTTTTATGAATGAATCACAATATTTTGATTTAACAGAGGTTTATGAGGCTCTCATGGAGTCTTAAGCTTAATGACATGGCATCTCATGAGTTGTGACTCATCCATACTGTTAATTTCTTATTGCAGTTTGGGCAAACTTCAAGAGCGTGTGCCCTGTTTCAGTGCAGAAAAACATAAAGAATCGAGGTCGTAGCAGAACGGTGTCCTCTCTTCTTCTGCATAAAGGATGTTGCGGTGCTCACATCGAAAAAAAAAAGAGAGAGGATGTTGCGGTGCTCCTTCCCTTGGTTTAAAGAAAACTGTTATGCACTACATAGTCAATAATCAATCTGTAAAAATTGACACCAGATGACCACAGAGACCATAGGAAAGACCTTGATAGAGACTAGATCGATTAACCTTTGCAGTGTTACATCCGTGAAGCCAAACAATATTTTCTACAGCTTACAACCTCGTAACACCATGCCCAGCTACGTCGCTGGTCTTTGTGTCCTCCACCCCGTCACTACCATGGATGGAATTGTCTGTTCATCGCCGTCGTCTCTGACCTCAACCTCCACCTCGGCGTACCCCTTGGCGCGGTACTGGCGGCGGTCTCGGCCTGGTGCCGCCGGACTTGCTCGCCACGCTCCGGCTGATAGGCGTACAAACCGTCGATGGTCTCGTCGCTCCACACCACGAAGGGCTGACGAGGGCGCTGCTCAAGGAGGAAGTTGATGTACTCCTGGTTCACCCTCAACACCTCCGTCCTCTTCTTCTTCTTCTTCGCCTCCGGCGCCGCCTCCATCGCCGTCTCGCAGCTGCTCTTCAACTTCATGCATGCATGCACAATCTGCTGCCTGATCCAAGTTTATATTCACTGTTTCGAGAACAAAGTTTATATTTATTAGAGCATCACCAAGAGACTTCATGCATTAGTCATTGCTGGCGTGTGCTTTTCACTCCACCTCCAACAGTCCTCCTCTAAAAAGGGATTAAAACACATTTGATTGGGTCATATCAACATTTGAGGTCACAAAAACATTAATTTCATAGGGAAAAAAAGATGTAGAAGCCTTAATTTTTTTTCCTGTTTGTAGCAACAAATGAAGAGAGTTTATGGGCTATGAAAAAACTAGGAGTGATTTTGAGGTCCTGTTGGATATGACTTTTATGAATGAATCACAATATTTTGATTTAACAGAGGTTTATGAGGTTCTTATGGAGATGCTCTTAAGCTTAATGACATGGCATCTCATGCGTTGTACTGTGTAATTCTAAAAAAAAACCATACCGTTAATTTCTTATTGCAGTTTGGGCAAACTTCAAGAGCGTGTGCCCTGTTTCAGTGCAGAAAAACATAAAGAATCGAGGTCGTAGCAGAACGGTGTCCTCTCTTCTTCTGCATAAAGGATGTTGCGGTGCTCACATCGAAAAAAAAAAGAGAGAGGATGTTGCGGTGCTCCTTCCCTTGGTTTAAAGAAAACTGTTATGCACTACATAGTCAATAATCAATCTGTAAAAATTGACACCAGATGACCACAGAGACCATAGGAAAGACCTTGATAGAGACTAGATCGATTAACCTTTGCAGTGTTACATCCGTGAAGCCAAACAATATTTTCTACAGCTTACAACCTCGTAACACCATGCCCAGCTACGTCGCTGGTCTTTGTGTCCTCCACCCCGTCACTACCATGGATGGAATTGTCTGTTCATCGCCGTCGTCTCTGACCTCAACCTCCACCTCGGCGTACCCCTTGGCGCGGTACTGGCGGCGGTCTCGGCCTGGTGCCGCCGGACTTGCTCGCCACGCTCCGGCTGATAGGCGTACAAACCGTCGATGGTCTCGTCGCTCCACACCACGAAGGGCTGACGAGGGCGCTGCTCAAGGAGGAAGTTGATGTACTCCTGGTTCACCCTCAACACCTCCGTCCTCTTCTTCTTCTTCTTCGCCTCCGGCGCCGCCTCCATCGCCGTCTCGCAGCTGATCTTCTCCTTCCTCACTTCCTGGCCTTGTTAATTTGTCTTCTTGTTATCGTAGTATTATGTCTTACTGTTCTTGGCGAGATTGGTCAGATATCGCGAGTTCAACAGAAACTTGAATAATTCGAGAGGGTAGAGACCTACGAGACTACGCGAGGGTCTGACGGGAGGTCTTAGATAGTAATACGGCGAACGGCCAACCATCAAGAGTTCAGGACCAACACGTCCGGTCAAGATACGGAATAAAACAGAAACAGAACTGAACAAGACTCGGCTAGATGGGCTTTTCTAGCGTTAACTTAGATGGCCACACTCACCCTCACAAATGTGGATGTAGAGAAACCACACAAAAAAATTGCATGAAAATTATCTCTACTACTTAAAGATGAACAGTTTCTCGCCACTAACTAACATCTTAAGCATCCAAACTGCTGGTAATAATGCTATTGCAACATTTAAAAATAGCATGGCATATTTAAAATATACTGGGACATGCAAACTTTCTCAAAAATCTTTAAAATCGTTGGTAGTGATGCTCCATCTGCTATATCACCATCGACATATATGACTACTACGTAGTATTTTGGTTACTTATTGATTCATGACACATGTACTGAAACTATCGGGAACTTAATTACCGCTTGCTTTATTTCGCACATATACATCATATGCACAAATAATTATTCTCTAAGTTGTGCCACTAATTATCATCACTAATTATAAGTTAAATTTATAGGACAACATGGCAGTGTTTCATGCATAAACCAGTCGACAAAAATCCTAAGTTTCTGTTAGCTTTTCCTATCTAGTACATGAGCACGTATAGCCTATAGTTTACAAACTCCGTGCTCCGCCACGGCGACGGGCGTCGAATGCTCTGCCTCCTCGTCGCCACTAGAACCGCCGTCATCATCATCGTCTTCTTCCTCTTCATCGTCCCTGATCTCGATCTCCTGCATGGTGTGGCGGCATCGAACTGGAGGAGCATGGCATCGTCCTCGTCCCGCATCTTCTTCAGGAGCGCGACGGTCTCGGCCTGGATTCTCCGGTAATGACACTCGCGGTCGCTTTGGACGGTGGGCACTCCACGCTCCTTCAGGGCGCAGTTGATGTTCCCCTGCTTTGTCTGCTTCTCCGGCAGGGTCACCATCTCCATCTCACGGTTGATATCCGGCGACCTGGCCATTGTCCCGGGAAGGATGGTGGCTCTGGTTGCAGAGCGTAATGTAAGAGCAGTCCCGGCATGGCCCTCCCGCAATATAACTGCGCACGACGAGAGAGACCGAGTTCAGTAACAACTTCATCCAAGGAAGAGTTCGGCTACAACTACATAACGTGAACTGGTTGGGCTTCCGTGTCCTTAATTATCCCCGAGACTGTGCTTCAGAGTTTGTCGTGTGTAGTCTCAAACATACATGTTCACAGAAATCTCGTCAAACAGCAAGCAGTTCTTGTCAAAAGCTAACAGAATCCATGGACAACACACTTCGATGTGTAATCCAAACATAGCATAAACGCTCTATGTGTAATCCAAACATAACATAAACGCTCTTGCATCTTTTCCTTTCCTCAGAACATGGGAATCCATGGACAGCATCCCATAGATGAATGTAAAACAGCATTATTGGAAAAAGAAATACAGTACAGGTTTTGTACAACAACAGCAGTAACCCTCGATATTACATACACCCGTCATCGCAACAGAAGCACCGGGTTAAGACTTTGGAAAGCACTGGAAAAATGGGATTCCCTACAACGAGTGCCCGAAAACCTTCAGTCTGGTAGCGGGCAGCTCATGCTCTCCGTGCGGCACAGTTACAACAAGGTGATCAACAATATGCACAACATATGCCTTTTTCAGGATCTCACGGCGCAAAAATACAGCAGTTAGCTCCGGCCGACAAGGAAAAGAGCAGCAAGGGCTTTCTGCTAGTGTTCATGTTTCACAGTCCAGGGCATATGTCAGGACACGAAGCATGCTGGTTCTTTGCCCAATCTGTATTGATTCTGTGGACTTTGGTGGCCAAGGTGCAATGCCAGCTGATCACATGAAACAATCATCAGTGTTGTCCAAGCAGTGTTCAAGCACCATACGTACTCTAAGCTGCAGAAGAGATTAGATGTTGCATGTTAGGTACAACAATGTAGCAAGATTAATTCAAGGATAATTGTAAGGAAACATTTGACCAGACAAAAGCAATGCTAGTTACACAAGAAAAATTATTGAACAAGGGACTACCTTGCAATCCAGGCAGGGGTCATTTATCATGCTTCTTACTTGCAGTATTACACCAGCACTTTGGAGTCTGACAACTCGACCCGATGCGGCCTCGCATTTTGGGTAAATCAAGTTCAGAATACACCACAAGGTAGCAACCCGCAGCTGTTTATCTTTGCTCTGAAGGAAGTTCACCACAAAAGATGGTTTCACACGATCTCCACGGTGAGGAACTAGAACATTCATCACAGCTTCTTTGTTTAATTCGTTTCCAGCTGCAATGTTGGCAAGCACAAACATACCCTGAAGATAGGAAATAAGAGGATCTGTTATTGCCATATTATGTTACCTGCATTCTTTATAAAACATCTCAATATATCAAAGAACATGATACAAAATTGCAGTTCATCACTAAGATGTGTCTTTTCCCTATGTCCCTCCAGAGTTCAAATATGCATGTGAAACAAAATATAGTACACATGGAGCAAGTAACTAAATAGAGAGTAAAGGGGAAAAACCTGAATGCAAACGCCTGGTGCAGATGCATTATTCAGTTGTCTTGAAATAGCATCTATGATCATTCCATCTTCACCAATTACATAATGGGTAGAGTCCACATGTCCATCAACAAGATTGTGTACAAGTGCCAAGGTCTGTTCCTGAACAAAATGTTCAGAATCTGCATAGCATTTTCTAATTAGCAGTGAAGCTAGTATAGCAGTTGCCTAATGGCATAATATTCTATTCAGCTTTCAGACTTACCACATATGAGGCTTGAAAGAGTAGACAAGGTCAATTCCTTCATAATGAAGTCTTTATCCTTTGGACTTAAAAGGAACATAATATTTCTGAGAGCCCATACAGATTTTAGTCTCAATGTAGGATCCATAGACTTCGACAAATGAACAAGTTGTGAGACAACCCCAGAATGAAGAAGAACCGATTTCCTGGGAGTTAAATTAACAGCAATATTGCAAATGGCACCAAGGGCAGCAACCTGTGACGAAAATAAATGATTGGATAAAACATATTTGACACTTCAAGTCCTAATGGTTTACAAAATAAAATACTCAAGTTTCACATTACAGCTAATTGCCTAATTCAATGCCACCTTAGTATAAAAAACAAAGGTGCTCCAAAACGATTGATAGTGTGTAAAATACAAAAATGAAGCTCTACAAGTGGCTTCTAAATTGTTCCTGTGTAAAATTTCTCTATCCTGCCTAATTGATTAAAGACATGAAGGGCTAATGTTTCGTTATACATAGCCTAAATGATGCTGATGTCATCAGTTGCAAAAAATAGGTTGCTGCAATCACAAATCGTTTCCAGCTGCAATGTTGGCAAGCACAAACATACCCTGAAGATAGGAAATAAGAGGATCTGTTATTGCCATATTATGTTACCTGCATTCTTTATAAAAAATCTCAATATATCAAAGAACATGATACAAAATTGCAGTTCATCACTAAGATGTGTCTTTTCCCTATGTCCCTCCAGAGTTCAAATATGCATGTGAAACAAAATATAGTACACATGGAGCAAGTAACTAAATAGAGAGTAAAGGGGAAAAACCTGAATGCAAACGCCTGGTGCAGATGCATTATTCAGTTGTCTTGAAATAGCATCTATGATCATTCCATCTTCACCAATTACATAATGGGTAGAGTCCACATGTCCATCAACAAGATTGTGTACAAGTGCCAAGGTCTGTTCCTGAACAAAATGTTCAGAATCTGCATAGCATTTTCTAATTAGCAGTGAAGCTAGTATAGCAGTTGCCTAATGGCATAATATTCTATTCAGCTTTCAGACTTACCACATATGAGGCTTGAAAGAGTAGACAAGGTCAATTCCTTCATAATGAAGTCTTTATCCTTTGGACTTAAAAGGAACATAATATTTCTGAGAGCCCATACAGATTTTAGTCTCAATGTAGGATCCATAGACTTCGACAAATGAACAAGTTGTGAGACAACCCCAGAATGAAGAAGAACCGATTTCCTGGGAGTTAAATTAACAGCAATATTGCAAATGGCACCAAGGGCAGCAACCTGTGACGAAAATAAATGATTGGATAAAACATATTTGACACTTCAAGTCCTAATGGTTTACAAAATAAAATACTCAAGTTTCACATTACAGCTAATTGCCTAATTGGTACTGAATTTAATGCCACCTTAGTATAAAAAAAAAGGTGCTCCAAAACGATCGATAGTGTGTAAAATACAAAAATGAAGCTCTACAAGTGGCTTCTAAATTGTTCCTGTGTAAAATTTCTCTATCCTGCCTAATTGATTAAAGACATGAAGGGCTAATGTTTCGTTATACATAGCCTAAATGATGCTGATGTCATCAGTTGCAAAAAATAGGTTGCTGCAATCACAAAGCCAGGGAATGGTATGCAGAGTACAAGTTCCCTAAAGAGGAAGCTTACCTTCTACCTTTCGAATCGTTCTGGTGCAACTGTACACAGTTTGCCATCAAAACTTATTGGCTCAAAGACCTAAAGTCCTGATTTTCGTTACCTAGTTGCCTAATTGACATTGAATTTTGCTTCAGCGACGTGAAACGGTTACTCCAGTAGTCTAGCTAGGAAATAAAAAGCTAGCCATGGTACCAAAAACAGCAGTTTGGCTCCTCCCTTTTAGGTTGTTATTGTGAAACTGTGCGTTGATATGCAATTTTATACGACAAAACTGTCAGCTCTGCAGGGATTTTATGAAAAAATGGGTGAAGCGGAAAAGTACTTCAGCTACCGTCCAGCTTTAAATCCAAGGGGTCGTTTAATAAAAACCACATTTTTACAATTTGGTCAACTTTCTGGATTCTTGGAACAAGAAAGACACTAGGAAGTGCAGCTCAGCAACTTCAATGTACCTTCTAGAAAACTACACTTCAGCAATAAGGGAATTGAAGAGTGCAGGATTCACATTACCTGGACTGAAGTAGATGAGTCATATAAAAGCTGAACCAAGGGTCCAATAACCGTATCACAAGATAATCGGCCTCCACTAAGTACCTGGACATTAAACACATAGAGCGGATCAGTTGAGATGAATGAAAAGGTCAGGATGGAAAGATTTAATGCACCTTACTTTTGGTGACCTGGAGATATTCTTTAGACAAGAACATGCTGCAACTTGGATATCCGCACAATCATGCTTTAATGCATCAAGAATTAAGGCCGATACCTGTCAAGAGATAATGTTAGTATTCACAAAATATCTGTTAAATGGACGACCTTATTGCTCCACTTCTTTCAAATCAAATTCTGGGAGCCAATATGGGGTCAGGTAATTGCTGTCTTAAAAATTGGAGTTGGTGGTAATGGTCAATCTGCCATCACCGCTACTCCAACCCCACTATACCCATCATTGCCACTGTACAAATATAGAGTGAACGCATTTTTACTACTTGTTTGGTTACTTATCCTAGGTCCGATTTGAAAGTTTTGTAGTGGTCTTGTTTATTAAATGAACATTATATGAGCATGCAATTATTTGATTAGTTATGCTGTGGTAATGTACGGGCATTGGGCTAGTAAAGAATTAGTATTGATAACTCTGTAGCGATGGGACATAAATGTCCGACACTAAGTGCAATATTGAGGAAGCAACAAAACATGCTGAGAAAATGTTAAAGTGAAAAGATCAGGTGCAAGCTTGGTTGGTCGAAAGGTGATAAGTACAGGCATAAGATCAATTGCACATGCTGGAATAACACAAAATCTATGTCCTGAATATGCAGAAAGAAAACTAACTTGTCCGTGTCAAAAAGAAAAAAGAAACTAAGTTGTCGTATGGTAGACTAAAAGATGAAATGACAACATGAGGAAACTCATCATATCAGATAAACTGTGCACCATAATTACTAAAGAGTCCCAATATTGTTAATGCCCGACAGCGGTGGTAATGGAAAGACGTTGAGATGTGACAACAGAGAGCTACCAAAAGTAGTCATTTCGTGTTTGTTTTATTTCTTTTCTTATTATCTTTATCATCGTATTTTATTCCCTCTTTAATAGCCACTCTAACATAAGTAGTGATCATTACCCTCACAGGAGAATAACAAACAGTAAAATTTACCAAACTATACAGTTGATGCATTAAATAACAGCCTCACAATTCATTAAACCTCAATTCATCTTAACCCATGTTTGAGGCGTTGCGGCGCCCTGTGGCAACCCACCTCTGCCACAGCGCCTAGGCGACGACTAGGCGACACCTAGGCGCTGTGGCGTAACTAAAACCCTGTGGCGTTCCGTGGCGTCCCACCCCCGCCACAACGCCTAGGCGACGCCTCAAAAACATGGATCTTAACACAATTTAACAGATTATGTGATCAATTTGTTTAGTTTGGATTGTTTGTGGCAGCGGAATTCCAACTTATGAGGATGGATTTTGTGATGTAATCCACAAACTGGGTCAGAATGCTACCATTTCGAGCCCATCAAAATTGTGATTTCAAGCATGAAGCATAAGCTTATTATCTCTTAATTTGTGCTCATACAAAGAAGACTGATTCCATCATTCCGTATATACAAATTAATGATGAATCCAACACACAAAGAAGACAACTTTCCAGCACATCCACTCCAAAACCACACCTAACCACTGACCCACCACCAAACTGTCCACATTTCCAGCACAAACGAATGATGCTAATTTCAACAAAATATGGAGGAAAGAAGGGCACAGAAAGAAAAGGAAATGACAACCACCACCAGTATCTCTCATCTTAACTAAACCAACAGATTCTCCAATAGTTCACCCATAATAAATCCCCCATTCCAAGCCTCACAAGCTTTTGATCATGATCGTCTAAGACAAAGTTCAAATGGAAACAGCAACCATGAAAGTACCATTAGTTATTACCAAGGTCAACATTCTTTCTCATCCCAGAACCCTTACACCACAAAATACGTTAACGACATACAGAATGATGCAGTTGTCAGAGACCTCGTTCCAACAGATAGAAAATTGAAGGTAAACATTTTCACCAATTATCAGGTGATACAATTGTGCCCAATTTTACCCATTTCAAGCTAAGAGTCAAGGCATAATTACTAGCATACACCCAAATCTGAGCCAAGAAACAAGGCAAGAAGCAGTAGCTGTTGCTGCTAGTTTCCGTCAACTCTTCTGGACGCAATAGATCTTTCCCAAACGAGCAAGAAATCCACAAAAGAAGCTTCTTTTTTCTCCTAATCCCAATCAGATTCCCGCGGACACAAGCAACAAGCGAGCGAACGGAGCTGGCCGTACCTTTTCGTCGGGGTGCTCGAGGAGCCGGGTGAGGTGCCCCGTGGCGCCAGCGTCCAGCACGGCGCGGGCACCGTCATCCACGCCGCAAGCGAAGCTTCCCGCCGCAGCCGCCGCCTGCACGAGCGTCGCCGGCGACGCGCC
>LAPY01002934.1:37778-51034 GCA_000970635.1 Eragrostis tef
GCTATACGAAGTTATTACGGACCCATTTGTTGGATTTTCCATTCAGGAGTTGTTTTCTCATTTATTTTTTGTTAGATCTTTCTTTTTGTGGCGGCTGCTACTTTTGGACTTGGTTTGAATGTTTCAGCAAATTGAGACATGTTGACGTATGCATTTTTAAGTGGAAAGTATACTTTGGTGTTCTCCACATGGTTTTGAGGGCCGCCGGTTTTGAGCACATTAATCTTTTTAATCGTGTGGAATTATTAAATCTATGGCTATCTTATTTTGAGTGCGAAACTTTTTGTGCTACTTACTTTTGCAAGTATGTTTTTGTTGGTTAAAAATTTCAGTCTACTTTTTTAAAGTAATTGTACATAAGTTATTTCGTCAACATTTGCTATCATTAGGGCGGCGACAACTGCTTTTGGACTAGATTCGAATGTTTCATCAAATAGAGATGTGTTGACGTATGTATTTTCTTAGCAAGTAGTTTTTGAGCATTCTTGGCATGGTTTTGAACACCCAAACCTTCTTAGTTGTATATGCACCGCTTGTTATCTTATTTGGAGTGGTCTCACTTTTGTTATATGTTTTTGTTGATTCAAAAATCTAGTGCACTTCCTTAAGTACTTCCACATATAGTTATTTCTTCAAACACATGCCATCTCGATTCAAGACATGGTTGTATTTGCAACACATGTTGCATTACAATGTTAGGGGATTTAAGCCTCTTTATATTTTATCTTGCTTCATTCTTATACCACAAGCATACACCGAACGCGAAAATGGAAACAAATTATAGAAAAGGAAGTCAAAATTAGCCCATGGATTGAACACTCGGTGCAACATCTCAACATGTTTTGTGTTTTCTCGTTTATTTTTAAGATTTTTCTTTGGATGCTGTTGCATTTGGATTTGATATGATAAAATAATGACGTTTTTTATGTATGCATATTTTTAATGGGACATTCATTTTTTGATCTATTCTAGCTTCCAGTGAACTTATATTTTTGTAAAAAATATAATAAGTGTAGATGGGACATTCAATACTCTTGCTTCACATCTACACTTATATTTGTACTTATTGATTACAACGTGCTTCCATTTGGACTTTATTCATAGAAATGTTTTGACAAGGTTTTGAAGCTTACTCACTTATAATGTGCAGGATGCATTTTTCCCATGATGAAACACTTTGAAACTTATTATTTTGCTCTGATATGTATACTCATATTCTCTCTATTTCAAGAAAAAAACACACTTCTCTTAACACATTCACACAATACATGAATGAATGCAGTCTCGCTAGAGGAAATGAAGTTCAACTCATGCTTAAAAGTACGCTAGATCTATCCGTCAAAGTTTCTCTAAATTTGTTTTGAGCAATTTTAAAGTTTCTCTAAATACCACCACTCAATGAAACAAACGAGAGATGCCCAATGCTACAAAACGCAACAGTGCGTTT
This sequence comes from Eragrostis tef, assembly GCA_000970635.1. NCBI lineage: Eukaryota > Viridiplantae > Streptophyta > Magnoliopsida > Poales > Poaceae > Eragrostis > Eragrostis tef. Next base: position 39,226 of record LAPY01002934.1, read on the forward strand.
CCGGGCCCATCTAAATACATGCCGAATGAGGCCCTCCGTGCTCACTGCTTGAACGACCTGGTTCGCCAACTTTAACGGCCCATCTTCTCATTGGCACTCTCGTACGGGCCTGGGGCCTCTCCGGGCTTCGTACGGACCTGAGGAGGCCTCTTCAGCAAGCGATGGCGCTCGTATGAGCGCCGCAGCCCAGCTTTCTCGCCCCCTTTCATCATCTTCTCTGGCCGCCGGCGGAGCGCCTCCACTCGGCCGCTCGCTTCGCCATCCAGCCGCTCCCCAGGCACCGGGCCGTGCGTGCTGATTGGTGCTTGCCATCCGTGAGCGCGCGGTTGGCAGAGGCGGAAGCCTGTCGATCCGCGGCGGCTGCGGAGGGACGAAGCGAAGGCGAGGCGGAGACGGCGGGGGCGGCTCAAGTCCGCCATCTTCGAGCGGGAGGAGAGGAAGATGTAGGCTTCCCGCGCGATACTCCGTCTCCGTCGCGTATCTTTACTTTCCTAGATTCATATGGTTCGAATCGAATGGAAAAACTAGATCTTTTTTGGCTGCTCTGAAGTCCATGATGCCAAAGCTGTCAACGAGTAATGTTACATTTGTTGGCTTGGTGGGAATTTCCCAGTTCATGGTTTCATGGAACCTAACTTGCTTCTATGGACATGTTTGCTTCGTGGGAGCAGTTAGGCTAGGTCAAATTTCCAGTCAAAGGGATATGTTGTAAAATGCTTTTCGTTACTTTGATTGCACTGCTTGTGAGTTTAGGCTGACCTTCAGTCTGAACGAGAGTTGGATGGATGCAGGCAGTACCAATCGCACATCCGGGGGCTCAACGCATACGATCGCCATAAGAAATTCATGAAAGATTATGGTATGCCATTTCTGATTTTCCTTTATTTGGTTGATTCAGGGGGCTGGTGTTGATAAAGATAGTAATTGCTGTTGAGCAAAATGTTTCAAGAGGAATAACAGAATAATGAAATTGTAATGTTAGGGAGACCAAATTATACTTCGTATCACTAGTTCGTTTATCCAGGGAGGAAAAAGGAAGGAAATGCTTCATTTTAATTTGCTAGCCTGAAAAAAGCTGCAACACTGATATTACAGTACCAACTGCGTACACTTGTGTGCCCATCATGATGGTTCAAAATTGATGCTTCAGGCTACATGCAGTCTGAGTCTGAATTTTTTTATTAGCTAGCGTACCTGTATAAAGTTTCTGCCTATGTGGCTTGTTCACACTTGTTTCGGGATTTTGTTTGTGTGATCCTGCTTTAGGAGTGATGTAATCCAATGTATTATATCTTGTGAATATCATTGCACACTCATAAGGAAACCGGGGCACTGGCATATAATGAGACATTTATTTGCTTAGTCCTGGTTTCCAAGAGAGACAGGGTGACGAACACTCCCCTCTACTTCAGAAATGATTGGGGTCTACCTTCTCCCATACATGGATTATGTATTTACATCAGTAATATCACCTAGCCTTATATAGAGCATATCCTAATGTGCATTTTTTTAAAAAAAACATAGGAGTGATGTCCAGGCCTTCAATTTGTTGAATAACCCAAGTGCAATGGTTCTTTGCCCCACAATGCCAACATGTGGATTGATCTCACAATTCTTTCATAGTAACATGGATACTGGGATAATGGCATATAAATGAGCTATTTGTTTGCTTGCTCTTGGTTTCCAAAATGAACAGGATGATGAACAGTCCCCTTTACTTTAGAAAGAACTGGGGGCTACCTTTATCCATACATGGGTGATGGGTCATTTACTTTTATCTGTAACTTGTTAACCCTAGATTAATGCAGAACGTAGTCAACTATGCTTCATTTTCACATAGGAGTTCATGTCCTGATATCCCGGATTTCGTTTTCGTTTTCGTTTTTCAAGAACATAATCTTTTGGGAAAGTATAATGATTATAAACTTTATACAAGTTACTTGGATTTTGTATGGTTTCTTAGATAATTGATTTGGTTGTCATTCGAAACTTGCTGTTTGATATTTTTCAGCTCCCAAAACAATGGCACAAGATATAACTGTTCTGGCGATCACACTCATTATTTTATATAGCAAAATACACTGATATATCATATTGCCACTGAAATTTATTATGTTCTTTCAACAGTTCAGTTCTATGGCCAGGAAAAAAATGTGGACAGTAGTTTACCTATCAAAACTGATAAAGATACTCTGAGAGAAGGATACAGGTAAGAACAACCCCTGATATCCACTGTCAAGTATTCATGTGTGCCTTTCGTTTTTGGAGTACTCAGGAATAGTTTCTTTTTCAATGTAAAAGATTCATTCTTTCCGAGGAAGACGACATGGACTCAACTTGGGAAAAGAGGCTAGTCAAACGTTACTATGACAAGCTTTTTAAGGAGTATCCTTTTTAGGTACATTCGTTACTGAATTGTTTCTTCTGTGGGAAAATTTTTAGGTCAACATTGGCTTTTTTTCAGATGATTTGCATGTCCTATGTTCTGAAGCTAATTGTGTATATGAAATCATTTTTAAGTGCATGCTGTACTTGTCATATTGCTGGGTTCTGTCTTCCTTCTTACCATTGCGCAACTTCCGCAGTCTAATAGCTTTTGAAATTGTGTTCGTAAGTCTTATGTGTACTACTACAGCCATTCATGAAAGCACGTGGTAATTTGCTCTACGCAGCAAGAATAATAGTCTGGTAACATAATTAGGGGGCATAACTGCACAAGGCAGATTAATGTGATCTTATGCCCATTAAGGACATCTATGCCTATACATTCATCTATGTTGAGCACTTCATGTTTCTCACTAAATTAGGATTACTGCTATCTAGGATTCTCAGTGCTTGCATGCATGGAAACATGTTTGATGTGTGTTCTGCTGGTTGTGTGTTTTTGATATTGAAACCTATTGTGCTTTGGGTCCCTAACTTGAGACAGATATTGCATTGCTGACATGACCCAGTACAAAAAGGGCAAGGTATGATGTTACAAATATATTTCAATGAAAACCATTTCTTGACATAGTTTCTCTTTATTACTCTTGAGTGCCATAAAAGTGGGAAAACTCTAGTATGTTTAGGACAATCTTCATCCGAAGAAAAGAAATGATAACATACCAATTGTGATATTCTTGCGATCTTGATTCCACATATTTAAAATTTAATATGTTGCAGCATAACAAGTTCATTTCTTGGTCGTTATCTGAAGCATTGTGCATATTCAAGAACTACATTAGCCATTCTACTCATTTTTCTCATGTTAGTTCTAGAAGGCACATATACTGTGATACAAGGATATCCCATTTACTTTTTTCATGTTGTTGAAATCGTCTAGTCATACTATTCATATATTTAAAACCAAATAACAAATATTAAGGATGCCAGCCAAGCATACAAGTGGCAAGATTAGAATGGACATCTGTCTACCTTTCCGTCGCTGAAATCATATGTATCATTGGCACGTGAACAGTATATTCTAAGGATATATTTTGTTTCAGATCGGATTGAGATGGAGAACAGAAAAGGAGGTCATATCTGGAAAAGGTATCCCATTAGTAATCCCATCTGTTCAAAACCTTGTAAAATGATTTACATGATAATGTGGCTGAATCTAAATAGTGATTATTTGTTGCTAAATAACTGACCATATCTATGGAATTTCTCTCTCTCTCTCTCTCTCTCTCTCTCTCTCTCTCTCTCTCTTGATCTCTCTCTCTCAATATGAAAGTCCTCAATATATCTGCTCTTCTACAGGGCAGTTTATCTGTGGCAATAGGCATTGTGATGAGAAACATGGGCTAGGTAGTTATGAGGTATGTTGGTTGCTGATAATTTCATTATTGATGCTAAAAAACAGAAAAATATTGTTCTTTTTAGTTGTTTGTGCAATCTTTGTGACCCTTATATTATTTTCTTCCTTGTGTTTTAGGTGAACTTTTCTTACCTTGAAGCAGGGGAGCAAAAACAAGCATTGGTGAAATTGGTAGCTTGCAAGAGGTTAGTGAATTAATCTTAATGCCCTATTTTGTACTGGGATTTGTTTGAATCCAGTTTCGATATGCTGCAGCTTTGGAATTGTGATACTACTCTATTCTTTGCTGTGGCCTTTTTATTCTTGCTCTGTTTTGTGTACTCCCTTCTTTTTTAATTCAAGCAGACGCTTGATTGATTTTTAGCTTGATTGCTGTACATGATGAAAGATGTGCAGAAAAGCTTGCTTATAAGAGGCAAAAGGAGAAAGAGAAAGAAAAGGAGCTGTCTAATGAAAAGGAAATTGAGTTGAAAGACAGGGATAAGAGAAAAAGGTAGTTCTACCGCTTACTCACCCTCATTATTTTCATTACTTCAAATTGTTTCACTTGGCTGTTCTAACTGTAGAGACCATGACGAAAATAATGGTACATCAGAGGATGATTCAGCTGAGAAACGTAGCAGAAAGAAAAAAGGTACAGTCGATTGCATTTTCTTTGTCATTTGAAGAGAATGCATCCTGTTACTTGAAACAGAAATCTTTGTGTACATGTTTTAGATCTAACTAGCCGTCATGCCCGTGCGTTGCAACGGACTTCAAACAAATTTTAATTATCTGTTGATAGAATATCAAAAAATAGTTTTCATTTGCAATTTCTTTAAAGATTACCACCACAATAGGATTTTAAGAACAAAATATAAGAATACAGACATGACTTCAATTCAATAAAAGATACTATGTCAAATACCTTCGAAATATAGAGACTCAAATACCTTCAATGAAAGATTACCACCACAAATTTATATATAACTTGATATAACCATTATTTTTCTGTGTGACTAATCCACGCACACAAAATACTCATCAAGGTTTCATTTTCCGATGGAGTAAATCTGTACATATTTTAAGACATGAGACATCGCAGCTAGGTACAGTTCGAACTTTTTTATTCATGCATGCGGCAGCGTGGCAAATTGCAACCTGCAGTTCACTAATGGGGCCCACACGGAAAAGGAAAGAAAAACAAAAATCAATCTGGCCTCTCTCGCGTTATTCGCCGCTCGTCGTTCTGGCGTCTGCGGCGGCCAAATCCCTAACAGCGATGGCCTAGATCACTAAAAATCAATTGCTCAAGCTACTCGAAACAGAAATCTTTGTATAAATTATTGAAATCCAGTACCATTTGCATTCACCATGCACTACCATTTGGAAGAGAATGCTACGTTGATTAATGACGTGTTTGCATGTGTATTGTTTGAATTTGTTGTTCTGTACATTGTTGAATGTCATAAATGATGCACTTTTTTAGGAACAAACTAACACATGAAGAAAACCTGCAGATCGGAAGGCCGCTTCTTCGAGGAATCGTGGCAACAATGACGAAGGTTTCGAAGAGTTCCTTGAGGGCATGTTCCCGTGATTTGTAGTTTTTAATGGGCTACAGAAGAGGTGTTTATGTGCTCTTGGAAAAACTGAATAGCCCAATCCTTGGAGCGTAAATCACTAGTAGAGTAGTCGTGGAGCCCTGAGTTGTTGCAAATCCAACTCTTGATGTGCTTTAGGATTTGTGCCCTTCACATTCTGCTTTTGGTATACAAATGTGATGAAACGGAAGGAGCTCCTCTTTAGTCTTCCTTTGACGAACTCTCATGTAAGTCTGTCTGTAATTATGTGTAACAGTATTAATAACAATATCTTTATTTCTGTCTCTTATTGCAAATTCTATATATTATAGTCAAAGAAAAGATGGAGGACTACTGACTACAATACATTTGAGCACCTGGAAATGTTGACTTGCTAATTACTGATTTCTTTAATACGAAAATGAGCTTCCTTGTATTCAGCGATACTGTATAGCCCACATCTGTTGTCCAACAGAAGACAGATACATGCATTGGGTTGAGGCTATGAATTTTTTGATGCAACCTGAATCACCATCCTCCACTTGCTACCGAAGCTGCTTGCATCACTTCACCACCAACCCAACAACAGCCACTCGACATATGCTGCCTTGTGGGTGCCCTCCGCTGCCCGTAGCTGTGATGATTTCTGTCAGGGGCAAAGCTGATGAGGGACCGATGCCCCTGCAACACATCTGTGCCCCGGTAATCAAGAGGACATGAAACCTGGTACGGGAAACTTCCATGTCAGTCATGTGATTACAGTGAACGAATAGACAACAAGAAGTTAAGATGCTCTCTTATTTTCAGGTGCTTTGTAGCTGGAGAAGGAGAACAAAGGCAACCATTATCCTGGAATCACATCTCCTGATGAATCCTTGCTGCAGTAACACTTCCAGCGTCAAGTATCCCACTGCGAGCAGTTTCGAAAGGATCCTTGCAAATCTGAGCATGTAAGTAACCCGGAGCTCTGTTTTTCTCCTTTTATAGTTCGAGTTCAGGCATTTTTCACTCAGTGGGACTAGGGAGTGTAGGACATATGAGCACTCTTCATGATTTGTGAAAGCTACTAGCCTTCACCTGCATGACATAAACATTGCAGAAACTTAGTATTCTGTGATGGTTTCCTTGCCCTCGTTTACTCAAGTAGCAACTGGTTTTCCTAGAATGAAGATGGGTTGAAAGTAGAAAAATTGCATGGGTTGAAAGTCTAAACCTTAAAACATGAATATATTTTTGCCAGCAGAAATTGAGTTGAAAAGCACAAGTGCATTGCCCGAGATGCAATTGTAGTTAGTGACATTTTAAACATATGATTGACCACATTCAGATAAAATGTCCTAATATTTATTTTCTTGAAAAATAGCGACACTATTAGTTAGTTGAGACAACTACGATAATAATAACTGACATTAAAGTAGTTCAACATGACTCATGAAGAATGCACTCAAGCTTCAACATACCTGATGATTGTGCTGGGAAATTGGAAATCGTATGCTCTGGTAAATTGGGGCAATCCTCGATGTATATAATGACACCAGGGGGTTGTTGCAAACCTTCAGGAATATAACGCAGCAGAGGACAGCGTGATAAACGCATGATTTGAAGAGAAGGTAGGCTCTCCAACCAATCTGGTAAAGTCTCCAGTTTGCTACAGTTTTCAATTGTCAAGCTTCGAATAGAGGAAAGATGCTTCAAACCCTGTGGGAGGCATGTCAGCTCATCACACCCACATATCTCCAGCTTGGTGAGCTTGCAAAGATCTTTCAGACCATTGCAGTCTGAAGAAGCTAGCAGCTCTTCGCTAAAAGAAATTGACATATGCTCTAGTTTCGAGGCAACACCTCGCAGGGCTCCCTTCAGACTGTTCAGCGCCTTGGTTTTCATCCAAAGAATCAACTTCTCCACTGACGGGAGCTCCATATGCAATGTTCGAAATTTTGGGCATTGGATGATTGACAATTCTGCAAGGCGGGGGAACATATCCGCCCGGTGTACCTGTTCCCAGACTTCAAGGTTTTGCATATACGAGAAAGTAAGTTTCTCTAGTGAGGGAAATGTGCCGTTTTGGCCATAGAAATTATCATTGATACAACTGACAGTTTCAGCGCCACTTATCTCAGCAATCTTCAGACATGGCAGTAGCCCTAGCGGGGGCAAAACATTTTCAGATGATCCCAGATTAATCAGCTTGATCTCTACCAAGGACATGAGATATGGTTCAGTCGTTGTCATCCAATACGGGAACGTCCCTTGATATCCAACGATCTCCAATGCTTTCAGTCGTCGATGTGGCTGAAGAGATTCAAGTACAGCAGAAGCTGGTGTCAAATCATTTGAGTCCGTATTCCACCGCAATGATAATGACTCGAGCTTTGTATTGTGTTGCAACCTTGCATACCTTACATCTAAAAGGTCTGAAACCTTTTCCAGGTTCTGCAGACTTAGCCTGTGAAGGTTTCCCAACGACTGCAACTCTGACATTGAACTGCCATCAGTGTGGGATACAATAAACCCCAACAACATTTGAAGACTTTTCAGTTGACCCATTCCATGAGGCAAGTGATGGAGCGATGAGCACTCGGCAACATTTAGATACTCAAGATTTTTCAATTTACCCATGTCTCGAGGCAGCTTAACAAGATGACAACAACCTTCAAGGTCCAACTTCTGTAACATTGCAAGCTTAGTAATGTTCCCATGCAATTTTTGGAGCTTGTCACAGTGTGAGAGTATGAGTGTTTGAAGAGAGTGCAATCTAGAAATTGATTTGGGAAGTTTCTTAATATCTGTCTGTGAAAGATTGAGATATTTCACATGTTGGGGCTGCAGAAATCTAGTAGGCAGCATTCTGATCTTAGTAGCTCTGAAACTCAATGTATGTATAAGCCTAAATGACTGGAAATCTTTTTGAGGAATCTCGGTGATCCTACATTGCAGCTGCTCGGGTGGGCACATTGTTCTTTCTTGAAGTAATATCAGTGCTCCTATGCCTTTGCATAAAAACAAGCTTCTAGGAAAAGATGCAGTCAGAGGATGAACAATTAGTGATGCACGACGAATAGAACTCTGAGCTCTAGTTTCAGTAGTATCCTGATTTGCCTGATCAGCTCTCATAATCAAACTGAATTTCCTATCCATGTTCTGTGCAAAGATGTGTAGTACCTTGTGCATTTTGTATGCAGTCCTGTCTCCGTATTCATGTTGCTGCATCGGGTAAAAGCACTCGTCAAGGAGCTGACAGAGAAATCCTTTCCGTTGGGCTTTGGCCACTATGGGCGGTATGTAGCCTCCGGCTGCCAAAAGATCGGCTAATTCCTCAACATCAAAGTCGTAATCTGAAGGGAACATGGAGCAATACAGAAAGCAACCCCGTAAGTCAGATGGGAGATGTTGGTAGCTGGCAGAAGCACTCTCCAAAACTACATTTCCTGCAGGATGTTCAGGAGAATGCCCCAGAAATCGCTGCCAGAACTTTTCGTGGGGAAGATCGTCAATGCATGCCAGCAGCTCTTCCCAGAACATGTCTTGATCAGTCTGGTAATCAGTATTTTCAAGAAATCCTCCCCAGAACCGCACGCCCTGCGATTCGCAGAAAAACCGACTCGCATAGTGCAATAGCAAGGGCACGCCGCAGCATTTATCAGCGATCTTCTTGCCGGCTTCTGTAACGAGCTCAGTAGGCCAGTCACCGTGGTACCTGGTAATCCATTTAGCCACGAACAAGGGGAAGAACTCCTGCTCCAGGGGCTGCACGTGGAAGGACTTGGTATCAGCAGTTTGCACGATGGTGGCAAGCTTGGCCACAATGTCAGGTGTCCGGGTGGTGAGGACTACTCTCCCATTCGAAGGCAGGGCCTGCATTACAGCTGCTATGCCCTTCCACTTGCCCTCGTTGTCACTCCACACATCGTCCAGAACAATCAGATAGTCCCCTTCGCTCAGCACGCCGCAAATGTGGTTCGCTATGGCTTCCGGAGAAGATCGGACATCCACACGCCGATCCGAGGAGACCATGAGCATCAAGATCTTCTCGAGGGAATAGTACCGTGTGACTGGCACCACGATCCGGGCATGGAACTTGCGTTTGATCCTGTCATCGTCCAGAATGGCCTTGGCTAGGCGAGTCTTTCCAACGCCAGGACCCCCTACAATGGGCATCACCAACAGGCCGCCGCCGTCTCCGGTTCTGTCGGCCAGCAACATGCGCACCATCTTGTCCAGCAGCTCCGATCTCCCCACCATTGGCTGCCGGAGCGCGTCCCGAGCACGGGCGCCATCACTGCCGGACGAGGAGGAGCTGTCGTGCCTCAGGAGGCGATGCGGCGTGTGTTCCTGCCGGACATAGGACGCCAGTGACCTGAACTTGCGTAAGAGCTGCCTGAGATCACGAACGATCGCCGACCGGAAGACGTGGTACCTGTACAGGGCAGCAGGCACCTGGTGCCATTCCTCGGCTCTCACCTCCGTGTGCAGCGCTTCTTCCAGCAGCTCACGCAGGGGGGCGGCGAGAGAACGGACGCAGAACATGAGCTTCAGGCTCGCGCCGCCCCTGGAGACGGTGGCATCGGTGTGAACGAGCGAGACGGCGGACCGCAGCTCCGCGAGCAGGGTGCCGGCGCGCAGACGCCGGAACTGTTGCTCCATGTGGCCTGGACGCAGCATGTCCAGCACTCTCCGAAGATCAGCGGTGCCGTCCATGTCCAGCGCTGCTAATGGTTGCCACTGTCGTGCTGCGGAGCGCGCGCAGAAAACAGAGGAAGGGGAGGGATAAGCAGCATTAGAAAATGCTACAGAGGAAGGGGAGGGATAATCAGCATTAGAAAATGCTGGGAGTGTCTGTATTTATATGCAACATCAAAAATTTTGAAAAACAATTTGTATATTTACCATTGTTTGGAAGGCCTCTTTCTATAGGAGTTATACGGCTTCAGTGGCACAATTGCCGGTGGAACTCATCTGATCGAATTCCTCTGCAACTGCGTTGAGTTTCTATTAGTAGATTTCTTGCACAAAAAAGAATTACTGAATCAAGTTGCAAAGTTGCAGGGATGTAGGTAGAACAAACTGACGCTCCCTTACCTTATCCAACCCCTTCTCCCTGCCTGACGATCGAGCACTTCCAAGGAACGGAAACCAGCGAGCAGCTGTCTGTCATGGCGCCGGTGGCCGGGGAAGGAGCGCGCCGGCGGGCTGGCTAGCTGAGGTGGGGGCGGCGGCAAGAGAAACAGAAGGAAACACAGAGCGGGTCGGTCTCCGCGCGGCTTGTAGGCGAGTCGTAGGCGGAGTCGTCGCGGCTGCCGTCCTGGCGACCGAGACGCGGAGTGTACCATTCAGCAAGGGAGCGGTGTTTGTCAGACGAGACCTGGAAAATAATATACTATGCACTTAACTTTTTCCAACTATCTAATCTAGATATTTTGAAGTCCAAAATCCAAATTCAGGTGAATGAGAGATTAAGACGTCAGTCACCTAATATGTTTTGGATAATGGTTTTATCACTTAATGTGTGTTGTCCAAAATTCAGGTAATTGTTATGAGGGAATACGAGCATCCACGTTTTCCACAAGCTAGGTTCAACAAAAGTTGGCATAAATTGACACCAATGATGTACTAGTCAGCATTCGAGTCAAACAATGGAAAGTTCCCTAGAACCTTCGCACTACCTTTATGTTGTTCACTGCCAAAGAAACACTTGACACTATGGTTATCACTTGCTCGAGTGGCGTTACAATATGATGGAAGAAACAGTGTTCAATTCCTTTGCTGCAACTGGAGAGTTGCTTGGATAGTACTCCTTCGATGTCGAAAAGGATGCCATGCGACCTGTAACGACCTGGTAATCTATGGGGAATTCTCATATTAGGGGTTGAGGGTGAGAAATTTATGGACATAGGCAAAGTCCAACCACGATATATATATACCCATAAGTTTGAATTTGACAGCCACGATATATATACCCATAAGTTTGAATTTGACAGACCTCTCCAGTCAACTCAAAACATGGACTACTCCACAACTAGAGTGTGAAAAGCATCTAGAGAGTGTACTATAAATCACAACTAACCAGTTCGGCTGCTCTGTCCTACTGTGTGTGTGTGTGTGTGTGTGTGTTTTGTCGGGACTAGTTGGTCATTGTGTCGGACATCTCCCTCATGCGATTTTGCTTGGGATTGTTCGTCGAAAACTCGTCGATGGAGACAGGGCCGGGAGAAATGTGAGGTCAACGCGGTGAGACCATCAAAGAATTTTCCTTTTGGCGGGACCCGCTCCCTTTGAATCCATCGTTTCTCCCGCACGCCGGCCGACGCGCCATGTCCGTTCTAGCTCAGGGAGGCGAAGCCGCGTCCCGCGGCGTCGAGGAGGACATCCTCGTCCCGCTCCTTGCCCGCCTCACCGCCATCGGCACCTTGCTCGACTCCACCGCGCCGCCGTCGCCGGCCGTCGT
>LAPY01002937.1:38077-58713 GCA_000970635.1 Eragrostis tef
CCAATTTGAGGTGGTCAAATGCAGAAGCCATTTCTTTCGACACAATCACAGTTTCAACTTATGTCACCACAACAACAGCAGCAATTCTTAGCACAGGCTCAAGCACAAGGGAACCTTAGCAACTCTTCTAATTATGGGGATATGGATCCCCGCAGACTTACAGCACTGGCCAGAGGTGGCTTGAATGGTAAAGACGGACAACCTGCCGGAACTGATGGATGCATTAGTTCACCTATGCAATCCAGTTCACCAAAAGTTAGACCAGACCAAGAGTACCTCATGAAGGTTGGCTTGCTTTATGAATTCTTTGCATTGAGTTTTATTCTTTAATTTGTATATTAGCTCTAGTTTGGTGGAAGTAACCTATCTGAAAACTTCCCAGATGCAGCAGACATCTTCGCAGCAACCACAGGAGCAGCTTCAACAGCAGCAGCAGCAGCAGCAGAGCCAGCAACAACAAATGCAGCAGGTGCTAACACATATTTCATGTTCTGCTCTTGAAAGAGTTGGTTCACATGTGGATTTGTCCCTGCTGAATTGAAACCATATATCTTCCTTGCAATACCACCGTGTTTTCTGCTTCTACCGCTGTACTTCTTTTGCGTTGCATGAGGGTATGGTGGTCTTTTTCAGTTATATCATGGTGGTTATGGCAATGGCATGAAATCATTGACTAAGGAAGTAGTTTTCTTGGAAATGATGCCAAGTCGGAGTGTAAACTGGTGACTCTTAGCGTCACCTCCAACTCTCTAGTTCAAGCAAATGAAGTACTAGTTTTCTAAATTGAGAGCTCATTTTGAAAAATTAGTTGATTTGGTTGAACTAAAGACGGTTGGAGGTGACCGTAGAGGGTATCGTAAAACAAGTGACAACATCAGTGCTGGCGGCATTTGAGTCAACAGAGGATGATGTTAGGATTCTAAAAATAAACAATTGCAACTATCCAAGGAGAATCGATGTAAAAAGTATCTCTGACTACTTATAATGCATATATTCATTGTTTTCTCGTATACGGTATGATAAAAGCTGGTGAAATCAGCTGGGACAGTTGCTGTGTTTTTTTATACATCATGATTAAAACTGGTGAGATCAGCTGGGATGGCTGTTATGTTCTCATATACAATATGCTGCAGCTGGTGCGTTCAGCTTGGACATATGACACGTAATTTGCATTCTTTAGTAAAAATTATGTTCCTTTTGTTGGGTGCATACTAAGCAGTCCATGGCAAACTGTTTCATATTTTGAATGAAACCAAGCCGTCTGCTGTCCTTATTAGTATTTCAATTGCTTGAGTGCCTGTAATTTGATTCTCAAGAACTGATATGCTTGCCTATTATCTTATACCTGCTCCTTGTTCTGTAATTCTTTGTTATCTCCAGAACAATAGAAAAAGAAAACAACCTACATCTTCAGGACCAGCAAATAGTACCGGTACAGGGAACACTGTGGGTCCTTCAGCCAATTCTCCACCATCTACACCATCGACGCATACGCCTGGGGATGGACATGGAATGGCTGGTAATGTGCGCCATGTTCCGAAGAATTTAATGATGTATGGTGCGGATGGAACTGGACTTGCCTCTTCATCAAATCAAATGGTTACAGCTTTTACTCTTCATTTAAAGTATACACCTGGATGTGTATTATGACTATTGTAAATTATAAAGGTAATTAACACAAATTGTCATATGTGACAGGATGATTTGGAGCATTTTGGTGATGTTGGCTCTTTAGATGATAATGTTGAATCCTTCTTATCCAATGATGATGGAGATGCCAGGGATATATTTGCAGCACTTAAAAGAAGTCCTGCAGAGCCTAATCCGACAGCTTCAAAAGGTGATATTTCGGATAGTCTTGATTATTTTTTGAAACATCAAATGACACATCCATGCGTTTTTAGGTTTTACCTTCAGTGAAGTAAATTGTTGGCGCACTAGCAACAGCAAAATTGTTTGCTGCCATTTTTCTTCAGATGGCAAGATTTTGGCTAGTGCTGGACATGAAAAGAAGGTAGTAAATGCCATGCGATCATGAGTTTGTTCTATTCAAACTGACACTTTTTCTGCATGTCTCGTGTTTCTGAATATGTCATACTTGGTGTCTGTTGTAGGCCGTCCTTTGGAACATGGAAAATCTCCAGACACAGTATCTTCCAGAAGAGCATGCCCTTATTATCACTGATGTCCGTTTCAGACCTAATTCTAATCAGCTGGCCACATCATCTTTTGATAGAACCATTAAACTATGGAGATATATTTGCTGCACTTAAAAGAAGTCCTGCAGAGCCTAACCCGACAGCTTCAAAAGGTGATATTTCAGATAGTCTTGATTATTTTTTGAAACATCAAATGACACATCCATGCGTTTTTAGGTTTTACCTTCAGTGAAGTAAATTGTTGGCGCACTAGCAACAGCAAAATTGTTTGCTGCCATTTTTCTTCAGATGGCAAGATTTTGGCTAGTGCTGGACATGAAAAGAAGGTAGTAAATGCCATGCGATCATGAGTTTGTTCTATTCAAACTGACACTTTTTCTGCATGTCTCGTGTTTCTGAATATGTCATACTTGGTGTCTGTTGTAGGCCGTCCTTTGGAACATGGAAAATCTCCAGACACAGTATCTTCCAGAAGAGCATGCCCTTATTATCACTGATGTCCGTTTCAGACCTAATTCTAATCAGCTGGCCACATCATCTTTTGATAGAACCATTAAACTATGGAATGCTGCAGACGTAAGTTACGTTTACATATTTTAGGCAACAGGGGTATTGTCAATTGATTCCCCAATAGCAAGATTATGCCTATGCATTCTGTGCACCAGTACAACTATTCCTTATTAATCACGCCTCAAAAGTGAGCACGTTCCAAGCATAGAAGTGATGAATTAGCGTGCAAATATGTGATTTTCCCTACTTTGTATCTTGACCTGCAATTTATGATCTACTATGACTATCATAATTCAAGACATGAATTAATGAATGCATGGTAATTGGTGAAGTATGCGATCTGTGTGACCCGGCTTGATCCTCTGAAATTTCTGTTATATATACTTGTGTTTGGTACAGTCTTGCTCACGTGACATTTTTCGCAGCCTGGATTCTCTTTGCATACGTTCACTGGGCATGGCTACCAGGTCACATCGTTAGATTTTCATCCAAAGAAAACAGACCTGTTGTGCTCGTGTGATGGCAATGGTGAAATCCGGTACTGGAATGTGACCCAGCCTACATGCATGCGTGCCATAAAGGTTAGTAATGCAATGTTATTTTTTTCCACCGGGAAATTGCTGAATGATTGAGATGAACAAGAAATTGTCGATTATGTGATTCAGTAACTCTAATCCCGCCTGACTGTGTTTTCTTTGTACAGGGTGGTACTGCTCAAGTTCGATTTCAACCTAATACCGGGCAGTTTCTAGCCGCAGCTGCTGAAAGTGTGGTTTCTGTATTTGATATCGAGACACATAGCAAAAAATACACACTGCAGGTTCTGTTCTTGTATACCATCATACCATTTTCTTTTTCGATCAGGATTTACTAGCACCTTGCACATATGCATACCTCAGATCCTGTACCATGCTTTCTGCAGTACAAGATCACATATTTTTATTACTGTGCATAATTTTCATCTGTTTTGTGGTGAATCTCTTCATTTGTTTCTAGGTTTGATCTGTACTTAGTCAGCTTTTGCTTTTGCGTTGTAACGTGAACCTGAGTTACTCACTTTTTAATCTCAGGGCCATAACACAGATGTGCAGTCAGTGTGCTGGGACAATAGTGGGGAATACCTTGCTTCTGTCAGTCAGGACCTGGTTAAGGTTTGGTCAGTATCATCAGGCGAGTGCATTCATGAGCTTAGCTCCAATGGAAACAAGTTCCATTCTTGTGTGTTCCACCCAAGTTATACCAATCTTTTGGTGATTGGAGGCTACCAGGTAATTTACTGCCGAGTCTAATTATCTATTCATATATTGAATTTGATCTTTTTGAGGAAGTGTATAGCTCTGTTTGTATATATGAATAAACTTGCCACCTAGATTTTTTGTTTCATCTTTGTTGACAAGACTGCATAATTGAGTCCACCCGATATTGTACAGTATCATATTCCTATATATCAATAAGATGCAACAGGAAGCTTGTTAATGCATCCTGTTGTGTCAATTCTAGTCTAAGATGTCAGAATCTCTGAGTGCAGATTCAGAAACTCTGATCGCATGGACCTGTGTAGCTAGTTAGCAGATTCCCTTTTAACAATGAGGTGTAAGAGGAAGTTTGTTAATGCATCCTGTAGGGCCAAGTTTAGTTATATTGTTGGAATCTTGGATCACTGATTCAGCAATTCTGACCGTATTGACCTCATGACCTGGGTAGCTTGTTTCCTAGAAGTTTCTCATTCGTATTATGATCTTGTAGTCTCTGGAGCTGTGGAACATGGTGAAGAACCAGAGCATGACAGTACAAGCTCATGAAGGTCTAATCGCGGCATTGGCGCAATCACCAGTGACTGGGATGGTGGCTTCTGCAAGTCATGACAATTCCGTGAAGTTGTGGAAATAACAATAACAACAATAACCATGCATCTAGATAGTTCTTGTTTCCCTGGATACTGTAATTGATATTTCTCCAGCTGATGCATAAAATGTGGGTGAGCTGGGTATGGTGAGTGGTTGTATTGTACTCCGGCAAATAAGGAAGAGTAGTAGCCTAAGGTAGTTGAGCTGTTTAGTGCTGACTGCAGTGAGTTTGTGAACGGGTTGTATTTACGTTGATAGGGTCGTGTAGCTCAGAAACAAGAAAGAAGAATGTGACAAAGGCTTAAAGTGATCGCTTGTTTTATCATTATTTATGTTGTATCATATGTAAACTGTAACATTCCCTGGTTCTATTGGAACTCTGCTGTAATTTGCCTCTGGTGGCTAGTTGGAAATTCGGGATTATTGTTAAATGTCTGTGATCGGCATGAATAGTGCACCGTGGTTAATCGACTGTTGCAAGGCATGCTACAAAATGAAGACCTTGAGGAGACCATTAGTAACATATCTTGGAGATCGCAAGTTGAGTGCATCAGTATAAATTCTTTTGCTATTATATAGTATAATAATATACAGGTTGTAAAAATCTGTGAGGAAGGTGGTCAAGGGTAGGGGTGTTCATCGCCGGGTCGGCCAACCCGGCGGCACACCCGGCTGCCCGCAGCCGGAGACTTGACGGTGAATAGTAACTTAACAGAGATGAACAGTGCCCGTAGTTCATTTCTCACCCGCCGGGTTCTCTTCCGGTTTGACGAACCCGTGAATGAACACCCCTAGTCAAGGGGCAAATCTTGATAGGGGTCTTATCTAATGCAGTCTTCAAGGGAAACCATTTTTATAACTGGTAGGAAGAGGTTCAAAGGGAAACCATTTTTATAACCGGTAGGAAGAGGTAAACGTCAACAGAGAATGGACAGTCGTAGCACTTGTTTCCTCCTCGTTTGCATCAAATGTTGCGCCAGGTAATGGTCTCTGCTGCTTCTTGATCATATAAACGGATGAACTGCAGTGCGAAATAAACATTTCTCATTCTATCTGAACTGCATCTTGTTATACCCGTACGTGCTTGCTTGTAGGCATGGCGCCTGCGAACGGTGTGGCGATACAGGACGGCAGAGCCTATTGCGAACATGCCCAAGGGCGCCTTGCTCTGCCTCCGTGCAGGGCTCTATCCTCCAGTTGTAATCTTGAGCTTGTTTTTATGCTCGCGCGTATGGTCGGCGGAGAGGAGGGCTTGGGAGCAGGGGACGCTATTGACTGTTTTTTTCCTAATCCCTAAGTTGAGCATGCCTAATGCCACACTTGAGCTTGGAGAAATGAAAAAGACAAATTGCATTAGGGAGTAAATTAAACCAAGTGACATAGTTCAGGAGGTCAAATGAACCAAAAAGTAGTTTAGGGGGTTATGTAGAGTTTAGTTATACTTAATGGGAGTAGTATGGTCTTTTCCCTTTATTTTTTTCCTGACAAGCTGTGGCGACGCCTAGTAAAATAAAATCTGAGCAAGCTGTGGCGGCGCCTAGTAAAAAAAAAAAGCCCGAGCTATGTTACTTTTTACCTCAAGATTTTTGTTGCTCCGTGCGCATGCCACGCACAACGGCACAAGGCTACCAGCACACTGAGTCACCTCGTGCTCCGGGTGTGCCGTCATTTGGCACTGAGCTATGTTACTGTAACTACTACGTAATCTTCCTAAACGAAGGGCATGCAGAACTCAGTGAGTATGCGTAATCGTTCAACGTTGCTACCGGATGAGGATGCATTGAGCAGCCAAAATCTGAACGCAATGCTTGGCTAGATATTTGTTACCTCGTGATTCGAATCTATTGTTCTACACAGAACAAGAGAATAACATGGAATTTTAACTGTTCAACTTTGGTTGAAATGCGTACGTGTGTATATGGTTCAGTAGCTCTTATGTAAACTGCACAAATACGATAACTCAGTGAAGAACCGATCAACACAGAATTCAAAAGTAAACAGGCACATCACGTGCCCCGGACCTGATCATCAACTCGACCCAGTTTACAGACTAGACAAGGGGGAGTAGGTGTAGCTGACGTCCTTCTCAGCCTCCAGTTCGGCGCGCATGCGGGCATTCCACTGCTTCAGTTCTTCTCGTTCGGCCACGATCTGGGAGTAGGATTTGTATCTGGGCAAGATGGTTCCGTCCTTGAGCTTGGCTTGGTCGCGCTTCCATAGGTGCTCGATGTGCTCGTCCATCTCCTGCATGGTCATCGATCGCCCAGCCCTCCGCTCCGTCCGCGGATCCATCGATCACCTCTTTCTCTGGTCGCCGAATCGCCTTCTGATCTTCCCTTGTTTCTTAATTTTTACGACCTAATTTGTGATCTGGCCGTGCTGTGCGACGCTCGCCGTGAGTTTTTATGGAGAGCGAAGCGGAGCCAGCGCCGAGACCGAATACGATTGGTTTTACGTGGATCAGGAATTTGGCTCTACTGTTTGGTTGGCGACCATATGGCCCGGCCCAATGTACAGCCCAAGGCAAATCAATTCATAAACCGGTCGAACAAAATACGGAGTAGAACATTGGGTTCAAACGAGTTAATTACGTGTGTGTAGCGTTCAACTCTCGTTAAACTGAAACATGTTTGGACCTCAATGGCATGTAATTAAATTACAAGATCGTGTGGGTGAGGGGATACGGAGTACACGTGGTTCAAATTTGAACGGTGTCGACGGAGGGACCTGCCTATATGGCCATCATTTACGTTTTGCTCGCGAGATTTCACTGGCCAGCCGCTGTCGAAGGCGAATGGTCAACAATGATTCTTTTTTTTTGTCACTGAATGGTGCTGTGAGCTGTGAAGTTATCCTGAACTGAACAGGTCTTCATGGCCGCGGATGTAGGGTGCCCTGCTTCCTGAAGAACAAGGACAGATGCCGATTTAATGGTAACCTGCCCGGTGCAATTAGTGCTCCCTCTCTCTCTCACTCTCATATATACAGCAGACGGCTAGACGCAACCCAAACTAGGCACACATCTCACTTCTTCTGCTCAAGGAGCTGTATTCATCGACCATGAGGAGTGTAAGTGCCCGTGCAAAATATACCACTCGAGCATTTTCTTGGTCCTAGATAGATAAAGTAGAGCCTCATGTCTCTGTGCCATTCCACTTCCCTTCTCGTTCCCCCCCTTTTGATCTCGGCATTTCTCGACGGGCCAAACTCGACTTAGAAGCTTTTGTTCATAGTCATGGAATTCTTCTTCTTCTCCTCCTCCTCTTTTAAATTTCTTGTGTTGATAGTTCTAAGCGTTATATTATGTATTACTAGAGATTTGTTTCATGGCTGAGCTCTTCCAAAGGAAGGAGCACGAGCAGTAGCAGCAGCTAGCTTTGACACAATTTCCTTGTTACTCTGCAGGCAACAATGAACTACCAAGAACACAGGATAAACTTCCTCCAGGATGCAGCAGCTAAGTTCCCAATCATCTCAGCTGGTAAGTGAAAATCTCTTGACCTAGCCTTGTTATCATCATGCACGCAGCAGCTTAGTACTACTTCAACATATGGAAGGAATCATCCTTGGAACATTTTCCATCGATGGACCTTTCGGCGCAACCATTGCTCTTAGGCACCGGCGGCGTACCAGACGGTTGCTCTGAATGCTGGCTGCTGTGCGTACGGCCGTACGTTTCAGTTAATTTCGTCAGTACGAGGCTATTGTTCGCTTCTGCCGTGGTCCAGATCTGCCAGTCCTAGGATACTTAAATGGCGTTTATTTCGGGGGCGAGGTGAGGTTGGTGTCGTGCAGTTTGATGTCACCGTCAAGAGAAACTTATAGTACTGAATTACTGAGCACGGAAAGGAAATCCCTTCCGTTTATTTTGTTTAGCCAAACGAACTCGTTGAAGGATTTTGGTACCTAGTGTGAAACCTTGCAATTTTCCCACTTCTGAAAGTGAAACTTGAGGTCTGACCATGCAAAAATCGACGGAAGAAGCAAAAATCTTCTGGGAAGTTCAGTATCTGGCATCACTTACTACCTGAGAAGTACATCTAAATTCTGCAAAAATCTTCAGTAGAACTAGATTTTTCCAATTCATTTTGACAATATTCCATTCTCTGTCTGGAATAGTCTGTGCCAACGAAATAATCTCCTAAAAAATAGAGAATTTTCAAAAGTTGTACCGAGCAACAAAAACCTTTCTGAGAGGAGGAACAATCATAAGCTGAACCCGCCAGATGCCGTAGCTGACGAAGTTCCTGTTGATTTTCAGGCGGCTCTTACCTCGGGAAAGAGCTGGCATTTCACGAGGCTACTGCGCCGACGACCTTTGCGCACCCGGCATGGCAGGAGTACAACGGGTGTTTCGAGCTGGCCCTTGGGCAATCCATGGTGAGGAAACTAGCGGTCGTTGCAGTTCCAGTTCTTTCGCATGTAGGTTATGGAATGGTGTTTGCTCACTGTCATTGTTACTGCAGGTTTGCAATGTGGATCAGAAGCAGAGCTATGGTGTGTGTTCCACCTATGGAGCTCAGGTTATGGTAAGTAGGAATGCAAGATATTTCCCCCATTTTCGGGATCTTGATCCTTGAAGCTTCAACTCAATTTTAGCAAGCATCTGCAAATCATCATTTTGAGCATAGAAAGCTGCTCATCTTTCTGATGTGCAGCACAGCGTCAAGCTCCACATTCATCACTCGTGTAATAGCTGCTCGCATCGCAACGCACGTTGCCTTCTTCCCAACACACGTATGATCTTGTACTGACTTTTTTTTGAAGGAAGATCTTGTACTGACTGTTTTTCGCCATTGTTTGGCTCCAAGCACGGGAGGAGGAAGGTGCTCCTGCAACCGGCGGGGGGCGCCGGCGGGCAAGGGCATCCTCCGGCGGCGCCTGGCCCGCGCCAAGGCGGCGAGGGAGCGCAGGGTCTCCATGAAACGCAAGGTAATTATGCCGTCGATTTCTGATACAGAGTTGAGTAACACCCATCTCGATTCTGCACTAACCGGCCGTGCGCGCGTGTGTCGCAGCCCTACCTCCACGAGTCGCGCC
Source organism: Eragrostis tef (assembly GCA_000970635.1). Taxonomy (NCBI): domain Eukaryota; kingdom Viridiplantae; phylum Streptophyta; class Magnoliopsida; order Poales; family Poaceae; genus Eragrostis; species Eragrostis tef. The sequence continues at coordinate 47,634 of LAPY01002937.1, forward strand.
ACCTCCACGCGCTGCGCCGCTTGCGCGGCACCGGCGGCCGCTTCCTCAACACCAGGTGCCTCGGCGGCGACCACGGCGCGGCACCTCTGACTGCCGGCGGCAGCGAGAACCCGGGTGGCGACACGACGGCGCGCCCAACGGAGAACGCCGTGGCAGGCGACTTTCTCTGCACGACGGAGCGCGGCGAGGCAAAGTGGATCAGCCCGCCAACGTCAAGCGGCCACAGCGACATCCTCAGAGTCTGAGGTGAAGGCCGGCCGGCAGGCGGCTCGGCAAATCATTCTTGGCTTTAGGGTACGTCAGTGCAGCGAGAGATGCAGATTCTTGTCAACCAAAACTAGCTGTGGTGATTGCTGCTAGGAGTGTTAGTTCTCTCAAGCGTATTGAGTGTGAAATTCTTAAATCTCTCGGTGCCGAGTTCATTTGAGGCACAAATAAACTGCTCATGCCTGAAATCTCAACCAGGTACCTTTTGCACTGGCAACTATTCTATCCTGTTTTTAGCGTCCGGGACTTTGAAAATAAGATGGTCATAATGACAGGAACAAACAAATTAGCCTTTTAGTTTATCATCTTACTTTTGAACTGCTTTTTTTTATTTCTATTTTTCGTTGAGGCTGCTTCTATCTTAATAATGAAAAGGCAGAACGCCTGTTATTTTTCCCTTAAAATAAAGTTTATCATCTTACTTCAGCGAAGAGCGAACGGTAAAACAATTGTTGGAACTGGTCAGATTCCAGCAGATTTATGTTCCAGGCCAGAGCAACGATTTGACTCCTAACGCCAACATAAACACACGGCAATCCATTTCCAATACAAATACAAGAGACACGATACCAGATGAACCAGATGCACAACAACAAACATAAGGTGCCAGATTAAAATGATTAAATTTCCCATCTGAAGCAACTGAAAATCTCATAAGAAAGAAATGCCGAATACAAAACAGGATCCAACTTCTAAACAAGATAGCCCAAAAAGTAACCCATATGTTGGAAAAAACATAACAGCTAACTCAAGATAGACCCTTGGCTTGTTGCCATGCAAACAAGGTGCATTTTGATTTACGCATGATTGATGACATTGAAGAATGAAACAATCAAACTTGGAATATTGTAATATACAAAAAGACGGTGCTTTATGCCCGCAATGTGACCAAAAAGCAGCAATCTGCAATGTAATACATCTAGCAGATCCATCAGTTTTCTCAACAGAACTTACGGTAAGGTAACAATGAGAACAAGTAATCCTGAATCCTTGATTGTAACTACAGCAGATGGCCATATTGTGAAAACTAAATACCTTCCTATCAAATTAAAAAAAAAACTGAAAAACATCTGTTGGACCGTCAGAACTACTTCAAGCATTTGAACACAACTCCGAGATAACATGTTCTGACTTCAGAGTTCAGATCAGAGGAAGAATAATAAGAAAATTTGTCAACTTAATTTCTGTAACTCTGCTAAAATAAGCCGCATGGCTCTATTGACAATGAAAATGACAACCTTCTCTTTTGTCTTTCCTTCCACAAAAAGTTAATCCCCGGTGATAAAGCTGTTTTTGCAAACCTTAAATTGAATACATCATGTTTAACAAACCTTCTCAACTGGAGCTGATTATGTAGGTAAGCTTAAGAAAACACCATTATTGAATGCTAATATCCTGCCGCTAACTGAGTTTGCCATAAATCATAGTCACAGATGAATTATAAACTAACTCATCCAATCAGATACAGTCACCATGTTTAACACTAACTTTCCCCCTGTCTAACTGCATTTGTAGTAGAATATGGACAGCAGGCATTTTCGGCATATGGACCCAAAACAAGCTAATGGCATTATCAAGTCACAGGTCATCCCATGCCAAGACAGCTGAAACAAAACTGATTGAAGAATGTAGTAGAATAGTCCCAGCATTTGAACACACAGTGCAAATTTAACAGTTGAGACAAACGCAAATGTTAAAATTGACCGAAGCTTAAATCTGACATTTAAATCAGGTGGCCACATACGATTCATGACATTCGAAAGGAATGTATCAGGCGGCCCTTACTCAGCACTGCAATCTCAAAAGCACATCTAGTTCTAGACATCGCCATTACCAGTAGGATTTATCGATTGACTTCCCAGCAACATAATTCTGCAAACAAATTCATGAGCAGTGTAATTTCAATTGAGGCAGTAACCCCAGCAGTTTCAACAGAAAAAGTAACATACATCAACAGGTAACCACATCATGCTCAGAATTACATAATGTCATCAAAATTTCTTCAGTAAATTGTGTACCACGTCCATCAACTATGCGTAGAACAGCCTTATTTCCCCACAAAGGGAAGGAAAAACTAACCTCAGGAATTATGAACCTAATAGCCAATTGTTAGTTACTCAAAGAGAAGGGCTCAACCTTCTCGGCATCACCTTCCTATTTCGCCTCTCCGGCGGCCGGCGGGGAGGAAGCGGTTTCTTCGTTCTTCTCCTCAGAGGACGACAACGTGGAGGCAGCGGGAAGCTCCGCTCCCTTGTCCTCGGCCTCTGCCGCGGTGGCGGCCGCGGCCTCGGCTTGGGCGGAGACGGCCTTCTCGGCCTCGAGCACGGGCGCGTAGTAGTCGGCGTGAGCGTCCATGCAGTTCTTGAGGTTGATGGTGGTCTGGGCGCAGCGCTCGACCATGTTGCCGCCCTCCTTGTCGGACGCGTCCACGCAGTCCATCCACGCGACGAAGGCATCCTTGCAGCCCCCGCCCTTCATGAACAGGCAGAACCCGCACTCCCCTTCCTCCTCCTCCTCCCCCTCCTTCACTTCCTCGGCTCCAGGCGCGGCTGGCTCTGGGACCGGTTCTTGCGGCGCCTCTCCTTGGCCGGCCGCGGCCGGCGCGCTGGATGCGGAAAACTCCTGCGCGGAGGACTCGGGGGACGCCATTGCCGTCGACGCTATCTGCGCGGGAGAGGTGTCGCTGGGTTTGGGTGCCGCGTGCGGTGGGGGACTGGTGGGTGGCGGGCGGAGCTTCTTGGGGAGGAAGAAGCAGCAGCAGCAGAAAAGACGGCGGTGTCCCGCCGCCGCCCGTGGAACAGGTCGAGTTGGTCTCCGTCTCCGAGATTCCTAGTGGACCGTGGGCTCGTCGATTCGCGTTTCAAGGCCGAGAAACGCATGGGCCAGTAAGCCCAGGAACGACGGCCCAATAGGCGGCGGATAAGAAAGGAAAGTTATCGGCGGGGAGAGGCTGCGCCACTTCACTCTCCCCTCCGTTCTCCGGCTCCGACGCCTCGCTTCTCCCGCCATGGCCACCGCCGCCCCGAGTGTCTCCGTCCCGCTTCCTGGCGTCCGGTTCCAGAGCCTCCAGCGCCAGCGCGTCGGCCTCCACCTCTTCGCGTCACTTCCTGGCCGGCCCATTCTGCTTCCGCCCTCCGCCGCCGCCGGCGAAGCCTTCTCGTCGGACGGAGAAGACTACGCTGAAGAAGACGAGGAGTACTTCGACGAAGAGGAAGATGAAGAGGATGAGCCGGAGGAGGAGGTCGAGGCCCCGCGAGCTTACTCCTCCCCGCAGAGCCGGCCGCCCCGCGGCCAGGACCCCGGTCGTCTCTTCGTCGGCAACCTGCCCTACACCATGACCTCTGCGGAGCTCACCGAGGCCTTCTCTGAGGCCGGAAGGGTTGACGATGTGCAGGTACCCGCACTAAACCCAATCAACATTGGAAATCCCCTATTTGCTTGCTTCGCCTCCCTGGGCCAATTCCTGAACATCATGGCTACTGACTGGCTGATGGTTCCCATTCGTGCAGATAATCTATGACAAGGTCACCAACCGGAGCCGTGGCTTTGCATTCGTCACCATGGCCACCGCCGAGGAGGCTGCCAAGGCTGTACAAATGTTTGATGGCGCCGTAAGTTTCACGTCAAATCGTCAATTGTATCAATTCTTTTTCAATCCACAGAATTGGGAGCTTGTGCAGTTGCGCCTGTGAATGTGTATGTATGTGTGATTGTGTGCTGATGAGATCGTGTCATGTGTCTCAATGAAGCTGCTGGGAGGGAGGACTGCTAGGGTGAACTATCCGGAGGTGCCACGGGGCGGGGAGAGGAGAACAGTCACCATGAGTGGCCGCAGGCGTGACGATGGCACGTACAAGATTTATGCCGGAAACCTGGGTTGGGGAGTGCGTGCTGATGCGTTGAGGGCAGTGTTCGAGGGGCAGGCCGGCTTGCTCGACGCCAGGGTCATCTTTGAGCGTGAGACCGGCAGGTCCAGAGGGTTTGGGTTCGTGTCTTTCCAGACTGCAGAGTATGCACAAGCTGCATTGGAGGCTTTGGATGGAGTGGTATGTTCTCTTTAGATCTTGGTCAATGTTGTTCCATCTCCGCTCCATGGTTTTGTTCAACTAGCGAAAGTGAATCTTAAACTGCTACTTGATTTGAATTATTTAATGCAGCTGCAGTAAGTCAAAAAATTGAACTTTCATAGTATTTTCTGCACAAATGATAGTCAAAACGATGGCGTGTGCTAGGTATTAGCCAATGAACTGATTAGACAATGTACAACTTCTTTATGTACCCCTCGCAAAAAAAAAACTTCTTTATGTACATATTTTCTGCAAGTAGCTTGTCATTTGGCAATCATGTTTAGTTTTACTTGAGGGTACCAAAATTTTAAGTCACAGAACTTTTTTCCACAATGGGTCGTACTGGTAACTTGGAAGTGATAACTAATTGCTACACTGGACTGGACAATGCACAACTAATAAATGTACTCTATCCAAGTAACTTGTGAATTGAGATTTTCAAAGACATGTTTAGTTTTACTTCACAAATCATGTTCAGATCACCCTCGCAAAGCAATGGGTAACATGGCTGTGGGATGATAATGCAGGAGCTGGAAGGGAGGCCACTTCGACTTAGCCTGGCGGAACAGAACCCACCAGCTGGTTCTCCGCCTAGCGCTGTGCAGGGACAGCAGGAAGAAACTGATTCAGACATATCTGATGCAGAGACGGAAGAAACTTCAGAAGCATCTGAAGCAGATTTGGAAGACAGTACATTACAAACAACTGCAGCTTATTAGTGACTAGGAACCAGGAGTTATAATATGTTTTATAACGAGTTTCAAATTCTGCTATTCCAATCACATTTCGTATCGGTATGAGCAAAAATTTTGACACAAGTGATGTAAGGCTGACTCCAACAGCAAAGAGCCATTTTGGATAGCTAAATGGACATTTGCATTCAAAAGAGGAGGCTGTTTTTATTCATATCTCCAACAGACAAGATGCATAGGCAGAGGCAGTTCATGGTTGTTCCTGGAAAATGCATTGGAGGAGAGAAAACATCTATTTTTACATTCCCTCTCTCCTAGAAAGGCAAAACACATCTTCATTTGCATACTCTGTTAGAGACAAGATTGGTGATGCATAGTGTCAAATTGGATGCATAAATAGCTTTGCATCACCTTGTTGAAGTCAGTAATAGTGAGGTTTCAGCTATAGATGCTAGAATATTTTAGATATCTAGATACTGCATTTATTGTTGTAATGTACTCTTCAACAATATGTTGATGTATAAGAGCAGCTGTTTAGCCGTTTGCCCTGTAACTGTTTCATTTTATTCAGGGTGTCAACTCACGTTTTATCTATTAGACCTTTATTGAAATGAAATGAAGCAATATGTATTACTGTTTTACGAAACATATCATCAATTGAATTTTAATATTTATTTCACTGAATTGTTTCCATAATAAAAAAACCTAAAGTACCATAGGTTTTTTTTATTCGAGTAAGGTTTTAAACCTTACTCGAATTATTTCAAGCATAGCAGCAACTGTAACGGAAAAAATGCATCTAAAGTACCATAGGCTTATAGAAACCAATTTCAGATCACATGGAAATTTTAATATTGTCAAACTATAACAGGGCAGCACACCAAAAATATTTCAGTCATGTTGGAATCTGGACATGTCGCTAAGCAGAAAACAAATGGAGATGTTTCAGAAACCATGCACCCTCCCGATCAGGTATCCTGGACATTAGTGCCACTTTCAAGCTGCGCATCCGCAGATGAATCGAGGTCCTGAGGAAAGAAGAGCCTGCAAGGTTGACAGATCAAAATATCAGAATGACCACATTAGGGAGGCAACACATAGCTGGAGCTAAACTAAGCAAAATTCAAGTTAGATTACCTGCATGTGTTGTGGTATAGAGTTTTACTCAAGCCTTCTATGTCAGTAATTCCTTTGCACCCAGCTACTACCTCGAGGACTTGCCTGAAATTGATAATGATCTAGTTACAAGAGCTTTTCAGAGGCAAAAGTTCATGGGAAAAAAATCTACATAGGAATAACATAAAAGGCTAAGAATTCTGTTTGCAGTTTAAAGGTAGTCTAGGCAGTCACGACAATGAAATACTTTGAGATTTCCCTCCCTATAAGAGAGCATAACAACAAATATAATATATTCCGCTTTGCATCCAGTACACAAAGCTGATGCCAACTGCACATCAATGATTTTTCAACACCATATAAATTCATTGACACAAAACCAATTTTATTTGTTTAATGCTTAAGCAGAGATAGAATGAGTACTGATTCACTCATAAAAAAAAGACCACAGTACACGGTGCAGTAAGAACATATAGCCTCTACAGCTATTGAAGTACAGTTCTAAGGTTTCAAAATCTGAACCAGACCATGAAACTTCATAACAAAATTTATGCAAACATTTTTGGTTTACCTGACTAAACAGGGCTCATTGCGACCTTTTACTGTTGAACCTGGCTCATACTTCTCTTTCTTCTTGGATGGCCAGACTGATTTTACAAACTGGATTCCAGCATGAGTATTTTTTATTTCACAATATGGAGAATCTGTCTCTATCATCATCCTTTCTACAGGAATGCCTCGTAGAACCTCAAGATTTTCATTTGTCTTCAGAGAGCACCCGTTAATACCTACATGGTGGTCCATAAAATTCTTGATGATGATTTGCCTTACCGAACTGGATGATAATGAAAGAACATTATTTCAAATGCAGTGTCTCTTAATTTATCGTTGTAAAAAATGTGTTTTTCAACATACAACTGTCTGCAAAGAGGAATTAAGAGCAGACACTGGAATAAGTTGTTGATGCTAAAGAAAGAGTGTTTAACGAACACCAAACGTCCTGTTGTCACGTCACATCATATGCAGAGTTCATAATGCAAAGTGAGGGAGATGACCTATAAACATCTTCTCTAAAGCAAGGAGCTTGTCACGATCTTCTGCAGTGCCAGTGAAAGAATGTGTAACACCACCAGGAAATCTGCCAAAGAGAAAAGAAGAATCAGGTCTCAGACTATATTCCATTTTGTCTGTTTATTTGCATATTCTAACCTTCGGTACCGGACAAGGTACCCAACATTGGTTCATATTCAGAACAGTAACATCTCTATCAAGTTTGTGGAGTACCTGTACATATTACGCGACATAATTTCACAGAAGTCTTCACCGGCAGCCCGCATATGAAGAAACATTGGCAGTTTTACTGCTTCAGCCAATTCGAATTGTTTCTCAAAGTACCTAAACCGAATATATTGCTCAGAAAAAATGTGGATTGACGTTTTTGCTTTTTTATGTCTCATGTGAGTAAAACTACATACTTCTTCTGAACATCTGCAGGACAGAAGTGAAGCCTATCATAATCCAGACCACATTCACCAACAGCCACAACCTGCAGAGATCAGACTTCCATATAAGATTTGGTCTCCAGTTGAAAGAGCAACAAAGTGGAATAATTACAGAATGTTCTCTAATTAAAGGGGTGCATCTTCAATTTAAAAAAAAATATATAGTTGAATTGTAGGTTGTCAATATGTCATTGCACATTGGTGAAGGAAAGTATACTTCTGCACTTGGGTTGTATTTACAGTTTACGCTAGCAAAGTATACTTCTTACATTTTTTTTACTGGCGAATAATAGAAAGGACATGTTGGTCAAATTCGGCACATGAAATATCTGCTTCTGAAATATGGACACCATATGCAATCGAAGAACCAGCTTATCAAAAGGTTGCAAGAAAAATGATAATCAGGGCAGAATCGTAATCCTTCTGATGGGTAATTGAACCTAAGCATATGCACAAACAGGCAACAGCCCCACCCGAACACAAACCTTGCCTTTCTCTATCCCCTCCTTTGCCAGAGCCAGAAGCTCCTGAAAATGCCCTTCTGGGTCTCCACTCTCCTCAAATTCCTAATAACCATCCAAAGGCAACAGATTACATAACAGAACCATCAATGTTCAATTGGACGCATCAATCTCAAGACGCCATTCGCCATCAAAAAGAAATGAAACTGCCCGCCATTTATCATTACCCCGCATCTCGTGGGGTGCACGCCCACCGTGCAGAACAGCCTCCCTGCATTGCATGCAACAAGTCAAGCCACCTTTGAAGGCGCATTACATCAAACACCTTTCACGCACCAACAGGTACACCAGCAAATGCACTGCATCGGGCGGCTGAGCTCACCGTCGGTTTCGGCGATCTCCAGCGCCTCCCTGGACTCCTTCAGTGACCCTCCGGTGACCTGCAATCGCAGCACACCAATAAAGGGGGAAAAGCCACTAAGAAACCAAGTCTGGGGACAGCGAAAGGGGGGCGCCGGAGGGCATACAATGATGCGGTCGACGCCGGCGGCCCACGCTCGGGCGAGGACGGTGGGGATGTCACGCGACATAATTTCACAGAAGTCTTCACCGGCAGCCCGCATATGAAGAAACATTGGCAGTTTTACTGCTTCAGCCAATTCGAATTGTTTCTCAAAGTACCTAAACCGAATATATTGCTCAGAAAAAATGTGGATTGACGTTTTTGCTTTTTTATGTCTCATGTGAGTAAAACTACATACTTCTTCTGAACATCTGCAGGACAGAAGTGAAGCCTATCATAATCCAGACCACATTCACCAACAGCCACAACCTGCAGAGATCAGACTTCCATATAAGATTTGGTCTCCAGTTGAAAGAGCAACAAAGTGGAATAATTACAGAATGTTCTCTAAGTAAAGGGGTGCATCTTCAATTTAAAAAAAAAATATATAGTTGAATTGTAGGTTGTCAATATGTCATTGCACATTGGTGAAGGAAAGTATACTTCTGCACTTGGGTTGTATTTACAGTTTACGCTAGCAAAGTATACTTCTTACATTTTTTTTACTGGCGAATAATAGAAAGGACATGTTGGTCAAATTCGGCACATGAAATATCTGCTTCTGAAATATGGACACCATATGCAATCGAAGAACCAGCTTATCAAAAGGTTGCAAGAAAAATGATAATCAGGGCAGAATCGTAATCCTTCTGATGGGTAATTGAACCTAAGCATATGCACAAACAGGCAACAGCCCCACCCGAACACAAACCTTGCCTTTCTCTATCCCCTCCTTTGCCAGAGCCAGAAGCTCCTGAAAATGCCCTTCTGGGTCTCCACTCTCCTCAAATTCCTAATAACCATCCAAAGGCAACAGATTACATAACAGAACCATCAATGTTCAATTGGACGCATCAATCTCAAGACGCCATTCGCCATCAAAAAGAAATGAAACTGCCCGCCATTTATCATTACCCCGCATCTCGTGGGGTGCACGCCCACCGTGCAGAACAGCCTCCCTGCATTGCATGCAACAAGTCAAGCCACCTTTGAAGGCGCATTACATCAAACACCTTTCACGCACCAACAGGTACACCAGCAAATGCACTGCATCGGGCGGCTGAGCTCACCGTCGGTTTCGGCGATCTCCAGCGCCTCCCTGGACTCCTTCAGTGACCCTCCGGTGACCTGCAATCGCAGCACACCAATAAAGGGGGAAAAGCCACTAAGAAACCAAGTCTGGGGACAGCGAAAGGGGGGCGCCGGAGGGCATACAATGATGCGGTCGACGCCGGCGGCCCACGCTCGGGCGAGGACGGTGGGGATGTCGGCGGCGTGGCACTGCTTTCCGTGGTACATGCCCTTGAACATGCCATCTTCACAAAGGCAGCATCAAACAGCACGGTACAGGGCATAGGCCACAGGGAGAAAGCACGAATCAACCAACTGATTACGCGCTTACTTCTAAGCATGGAATGAAAAACTTGTAGTAAAAGCATGAATTACCGGTGAAGTTGACGGCGATGTCTGGTGGGTATCCGCCGCGCCCGCGCCGGAGATGGAAACAAAGGTTGGAGGGGGGCAAGGCAAAGACAGAGGGTTAGTACGAGAGGGTGAGTGCCGGTAGTGGAGAGTGGAGAACGGCAGCGTGGGCAAGAGGGAACAGAGAACTTGCCGATGAGCTTGACGGCGGTGGATGCCATCGCCGCGGCGCGCGAGGAGGGGAACTAGGACTGTGCTGAACTGCTGCCTCCTGCCTGAAAGTCAGGACCAACCAGGGGGCTGTATTGCTGATATAGGGAGTATATCGCTTATATAAAATTTGAAGATAAAGAAATCAACTTCATATTTGTTTTTGTCTGTTTTAATTCAAAGGCTCGAGTTTTGAAAAGTAGCTTCGTTTCTTTGGTTCTATCATGAAGGGAAGGAAGCTTTTGAATTGCATAATATCAGCGTGCATAATATTTAGGGAATTGTCTGGGTACGTATTTCACCAAGAGGAGAAAATTGTGACTTATTCAGATGGTAAATATTTTTCTCTTTGCCTTGTTATTGTTGCCTTTATGGGTGTCCATTGTCCAACTTATTGATTACTAGTTTCCTCTAAAAAGAGCATATCGGTAAAGGTAGGATTTTTCGGTATTTGATATAGGACCCGTGCTTCAGTACCATTGGGGCCAATTCTATAAGTAGGATTTTTCTTTCTGGTGTAATATCAACGAAATTGTAATAACTGCAGAAGGGACTAATAAATTCCCCCCTGGAAGTATATCCATGGCATAGTTCGAAAAAAAGTATACCCATGGTTAGAAACCCTGCTTGTTAGGGAAAGTTTGAAAGGCCGATGCCGGCCCGGTGGGAGGTATCTGGAAAGAGGTGGGCTGGCCCAAGGCCTGATCATTCCCTCCTCTTCCTTCGCTTCTCCGGCTCCGGGTCGGGGCCGGGTGACGGCGGCGGCTGGCGGGGGCGGGCA
>LAPY01002938.1:21746-33981 GCA_000970635.1 Eragrostis tef
CGCCGGCTCGTGCGCCTCTTGGGCGTCGAGGCGCTCAAGCAGCGCCTGCGGGACGGGCGGGAAGAGGTGGTGGGGTACGACGAGCTGCTCGACGCCTGCGTCGAGGCCGGCGCGGCCCGCACGCACGCCGAGGCCGAGGCGCTCGCGCGGGCCATGGACGACGCCGGCGTCCTGCTGCTCTTCAGGGACAAGGCGTACCTCCACCCGGAGAAGGTAACATTTTTTCTGCTTTACTTGCTATCACATTCTTGCTTTACATTTCTGTATTCTTGTAGTTGCTATCACACCGGACTAGTTCTTTCAGACGATTTCATTCTGATCCCTATTAAAAGATTCTTGTAGTTGCTATCACGCCGGAGTAGTTCCTTGACTAGGATATATGACACAACTAGAGTGCCCATTGCTGGGGACTGTGATTCGAATCCTTGTAGTTTGTTAGATTGAGCCGAATCCTACGGATTGAGACCCTAAACCTCCCCTATACAAACAGGCTCTTGAATACCCTTCTGTATTCCAATATGAACTTGCCATCCTACATTTATCCTGCTAGTGAAATGGAAGTACTCCTGCCCATTTTCCAAAGAAAACAATAGACCTTTTGGTGAATTGCAGATTCTATCATTGCTTACCACAACCCAGAAGAATACCTATCCAATAGTCCAATTCATTAAATGTAGTAGACTGATTGCTGTTGCAGAAAAGAGTAAAATTGGGAGTATAATCAAATGATCAACATGCTAGCTAGTTACCTAAAACAACGCAGGATCAGGATGCCGATGAATTTACAGTAATACGCATTATCAATAGAGGATGGTGAAGGTTCACATTTACTAAAATGGTCTATGTTGTCATTTTAGGGACTTTTTGGAACCATTTTTTTATCCAACTACCCTCGTCAGAACTCCATGCTCCATTAGGACAATTGGAGATCTGCTGTCAAACAGCTAAGCATCAACCTGACATCAAAAGGTTTAACATTTGTGTTATGGACACTGCATCAACTAAAGATTTGTAAAACAGCTTAGCATTATCAGTATGAGAATTTTTTTTCCCCTGTTGCTTTGAACTTTAGGATTATCCAAAGAAAAATAGCCCTCTTGGTGAATGGAGATTCAAGCATTCTTCAACAGAGTTTAAGATGAATACTTATTTACAAATCCTCTTGTTGTGGCAGCGTAGACTAATGACTGGCGATGAAAAGAGTATTCTTGAGATTATAACCAAGATGTAGCATCAGTTAGCTAAAACAACACGGGATCAGGATATAGAAGGGACCTACAATTACATACAGAATCAAGATGCGATGGTTATACTTATGGTTATAGTTTTCGTCACCTACCCTGGTCAGAGCTCACAACATGGAATGCTCCAAGAGGAAAGTGAAATCCTTTTAATGTCATTTATAACACTGAAAAAAAAGAGACAAGCATCCATCTGAAACCTAATGGTTATTATACATGTCAGTTATGTAAACTGCATCAACGAAAGACTTAAATTTGTTCGGCAAGGGTTGTATTACCAGTATGAGATTTTCTGTTGCTTTGAACGTTTAGGGAAGTGTCAGTTTTGCTATTTTATCACATGAACAATTATACAGTTTTGTCTGACTGATTTCATAGGAGCTAAAGATTTTCCTCAAGTTATGTAATAGATAAAAAAGTGCTAATGTTGCAAAAGTTCAACTGAAGCTTATGTTGATGGATTCTTCACTGTTTGCAGGTGGTGGACCTGGTTGGAAGAGCTGTGCCGCTTGCACTTGAATCAGAGAATGACCCAAGAAAGGAAGAGTTTAAGCAACTCCAGGAAAGGAAGGAGGAGATTGACAAGTTGGCGCACAAGCAAGTCCGTCGTATCCTGTGGTGTGGCTTAGGGTTCTTCATATGCCAAGTCGGTCTCTTCTTTCGCCTCACGTTCTGGGAGTTCTCATGGGATGTGATGGAGCCAGTCGCCTTCTTTACGACAGCATCTGGCCTGCTCGTCGGCTATGCCTATTTCCTCATTACTTCAAGGGACCCAACGTATCAAGACTTCATGGAGAGGCTGGTTTCGTCAAGGCAGAGAAAACTTTGCGCCATGCATCAAATGATCAACATGCTAGCTAGTTACCTAAAACAACGCAGGATCAGGATGCCGATGAATTTACAGTAATACGCATTATCAATAGAGGATGGTGAAGGTTCACATTTACTAAAATGGTCTATGTTGTCATTTTAGGGACTTTTTGGAACCATTTTTTTATCCAACTACCCTCGTCAGAACTCCATGCTCCATTAGGACAATTGGAGATCTGCTGTCAAACAGCTAAGCATCAACCTGACATCAAAAGGTTTAACATTTGTGTTATGGACACTGCATCAACTAAAGATTTGTAAAACAGCTTAGCATTATCAGTATGAGAATTTTTTTTCCCCTGTTGCTTTGAACTTTAGGATTATCCAAAGAAAAATAGCCCTCTTGGTGAATGGAGATTCAAGCATTCTTCAACAGAGTTTAAGATGAATACTTATTTACAAATCCTCTTGTTGTGGCAGCGTAGACTAATGACTGGCGATGAAAAGAGTATTCTTGAGATTATAACCAAGATGTAGCATCAGTTAGCTAAAACAACACGGGATCAGGATATAGAAGGGACCTACAATTACATACAGAATCAAGATGCGATGGTTATACTTATGGTTATAGTTTTCGTCACCTACCCTGGTCAGAGCTCACAACATGGAATGCTCCAAGAGGAAAGTGAAATCCTTTTAATGTCATTTATAACACTGAAAAAAAAGAGACAAGCATCCATCTGAAACCTAATGGTTATTATACATGTCAGTTATGTAAACTGCATCAACGAAAGACTTAAATTTGTTCGGCAAGGGTTGTATTACCAGTATGAGATTTTCTGTTGCTTTGAACGTTTAGGGAAGTGTCAGTTTTGCTATTTTATCACATGAACAATTATACAGTTTTGTCTGACTGATTTCATAGGAGCTAAAGATTTTCCTCAAGTTATGTAATAGATAAAAAAGTGCTAATGTTGCAAAAGTTCAACTGAAGCTTATGTTGATGGATTCTTCACTGTTTGCAGGTGGTGGACCTGGTTGGAAGAGCTGTGCCGCTTGCACTTGAATCAGAGAATGACCCAAGAAAGGAAGAGTTTAAGCAACTCCAGGAAAGGAAGGAGGAGATTGACAAGTTGGCGCACAAGCAAGTCCGTCGTATCCTGTGGTGTGGCTTAGGGTTCTTCATATGCCAAGTCGGTCTCTTCTTTCGCCTCACGTTCTGGGAGTTCTCATGGGATGTGATGGAGCCAGTCGCCTTCTTTACGACAGCATCTGGCCTGCTCGTCGGCTATGCCTATTTCCTCATTACTTCAAGGGACCCAACGTATCAAGACTTCATGGAGAGGCTGTTTTCGTCAAGGCAGAGAAAACTTTGCGCCATGCAGAAGTTTGATATGGAGAGGTACCTAGAGTTGCAGAAGCAGTGTAGGTGTCCTCTGGAGGGTCACTAGGAGATATGGGGAGGACCTAGAGTTGCAGACGCGTTGTTCTCAGTGGTTTCAACTCCTAAGCCTGATGAGTCATGACTTGTAATACCGGAACTAAAGTTTATCCTCTGTCACCTGTGTTTTTCCAAGGTGTAGGAAAGCCACCATATACGTGCCCTTAATAGAAAACTTAGTTTGAGACATCAATGTGTTTCTGACATAATACAAGAATCCCTTATTACAGTTACCGTTTAGCCGCATGCCAAATACGCATGCAGCTTAATGATATGAGGATTTTCACATGCTGAGTTCTGCTATTGTCTGCTCCAGGCCTTCAAGAATACAATATGACCTGAATGAAATTATGCTACCCTCCAGGATATGCTCTCTCTTTTTTTTTTCAGTTTGCTGTGCTTGGTTGGAGGGCAAATTCAGGTAGAACGAGCTGAATTCTTAATCCTTTAGGAACACATGTCAGTGCTATGCAACAGTGACATCTGAAATCTGGAAAAGGAATACGGAGTACATCTTGGATCAGAACAAACAAAAACATTTTATCGTGTCATAAAATGGGGACAACAGCATCCTGTAATAACAAGAGTCAGCCTTACGGCAAAGAATTACAATTGAAGACCCGCGGGGTCATGCATTTCTTCACTTTACATGCTGCACTGTGGTCAACATTGGACGCCCTCGATGTTGCTCTTAAGCAATGAGCCAAAGATTTACATGGAAGAATACATACAAAATATGAGCAGCAAGGACCTGCGCTTTTGCAATTCCAAGCTACAGATAAAATGACTCATCCCCTGAATAACAAACAAGTCAAAAAAAAAAATCTGTGTCAGTCTCTGTCTTCACTTTGGAGGTTTTGTGTCATCTTGAATACTGGATTCATCATTCTTTCAGGAAACATTTTATCCTTCTTTTGGTTTTGTAGCATTGCTTCGACAGGACAGAGGTTTATTTGATTCATTGCTTCCAATCACAATCCCTTTGTTTAAGCAAAGTGCATGAGGTTTGTTGCTTCAAATGCGCAAGAGTGCAGTGTCCATCTCATGTCACTGTTATTAAAGTGTATGTTGTATTGATAGTCTGAAGTTGCATTGTTACAGATTACCAATCAACAATCTAACTTTATAATGTCTAGCTTAGATAATGAGAACAGGCCAAATTGAAATTTACTGTAGCTCTCATATATGTAAAGCGGAACTGATAAACAAGACACTTTTCTCATGACAAATCTGCTGCTGCATTACTGGACAAAGAAAGGGGCAAGAACCAAAAGACTAACCAGTCGTTTTGTTCATCTCGGTGTTTTTTTATAGCCTTTCTTTCGATCATTCAAGATGGTTCGTTGTATAAATCATATTGCAGCAATGATTCACATATATGATAAGGACATACATATACACAACAAACATCACGAAATTCAGCAGCAGTTGAGGAACACGGTGACAAGCAAGTGGAAATGTGGAATTCATCTTCATCGTTCAGTATAAGGTAAACGAATTCAAGAGCTAGCAGGTCTGCTTACTTATACAGGCAGCAAACACAATCTGAACAAGGGCAAAATGGAATCAAAACAAGTTCTTCCTCTTCTATATAATAAACGACAGAAAGCCACCTCTCGAGTCTCAACTACGATAAGAAGATATTACATGCCACCAGTGGAGGGAGGAGAGGGGAGGGGAGGAGATGAGTAAAGATCTCATTTTGCCGGCGCTGACACGGAGGGCGGGCCGCCGAGGAGGGTATGCTGCTGGAGCTCGAGGTCGTTGAGCTGCTGCTCCCGGTCCATCTCGATGATCAGCGGCACCACCAGCACCAGGAAGGTGGTCCCGGCAATCCACGCCGCCTTGCCCGTGCTCTTCAGCAGCTTCTTCCCCATGGCCGCCGCCTCACGCCCGTGAGCCGCCACCTGCGACCGGGAGATGGCTGCCAGGATGCCGTCGCCCTCCGAGGCGCCGGCGCCGGAGCCGCGCGTGCCCCACCAGGAAGGCATCTTCTTCTCTCTTGCGCTTGATCCGCGACGGCGCCGCTCCTTCCTTCTCTAGGGTTTTGTCTTCTCTCTCTTCTCGACTTCTCTCTTCTCCTCTCTTATTTACTAGGCTAGTGGGCCAGACCGCGCCGTGAGCCCGCAATTCGGCCCGCGGAATCGGAGGTAGGCAGCCCACTAGCCGGCACGAAATGGCGCTGGAGCAGACAGTATGCAGTAATATGAATTATCTGTTCCCTCCAAAAAAAAAGGTAATATGAATTATCCAACAACTAAGATAAGAGAAACAAATAGTAGGACAACATAACGATCTCGAAGTTAAGAAAAAATAACGAATTGGATGCATCTGGCCATTAATCATGCCGTCAATGGGGTATCAGTTTCCCACTATCAACAATCAGCCTTGCGGCTAAGAATTACAAGTGAATCTTTGCTAGTTCAGACATTCATTATGTACATGTCGTGCCGTGATCAACATTGGATTCCCTCAGTGTCGCTCTTATGCAAGGAGCAAAAAAAAAATAGCAAGAAAAAAATTATACAAAAGAAAAAGGATCAGCATGGAACTGCACTTTTGCATTCCCAAGCTTCAAATAAGAAGAGTCACCCAACAGTATAACAGGTCAAACATGCCTTGTTAAGTCTGCAGTTCCATGCCGGTATCTTTTGGACATCGTAGGCGGCTAGGCGCCCATCATTCTTGCAGAAAGCCTTTTGTCTCCTTTTGGACATGCAGTATTGCCTCATTAGAGGGTGTTTTTTTATTCAATTCACAACAGATTCTGCTCATCACAATCCAAAGTTCATGAGATTCTTGCTTTGAATTCTCATAAAGCAGTATCCGTTGAATCTCATGTCACTGTAATTAATGTATATTGCATTCCGTCATGAATCTCTCCCTAGTAGTCATGTAATTCCTCCAGTAGCTCTTATAATCATGTATCCCCAAATCAAGCCAAGGTTTCATGACACCATTGTAGTGCAGAGTAGCAGCTTGTTCTATATCAATGCTATTAATTCCATAATCATGTCCGAGACCTGACTGAACCCATGAGTCTTCCAAAGGATATATCAGATCTTCAAAAGCAATTAAACTTGCAGGGAGTGATTTGAGTTGCTGTGATGTCAAGCTGTCCTTCTGCAGCTACAAAGAGGAAAGGAAACATAATTGAGATAAGGTGATCATGGTGAAAGGATGCGACAAGAACCACAATTTTTTTCATGCAATAGCTAATTCGATATGATTCCCTTTCGAATGTATGAGTGATAAAAACTACTAACCTTTTGGAGTAACTGATCATACAAACTGGTGATGCGGAGATCCCTCCATCTTTCTAATTCAACGACATTAAGACCAGACATCCACATACACGAATTGATGTTGAATTTATGTTCTGCCATATAAGCTCTTAACTCACCGAGTCTAACTCCACAGAACTGCACAGCACCAATCACTTTATCACCCATGTTGAGGTTCCACAGAGATGACAAGTCTTTCTGAACAATCAAGTCATCATCCAGAATAACTACTCTATTCAACTTAGGAAGAAGGTTGGGCAAAAGGAAATGCGAATGGCCAAAAACAGATATGTACTCAGTTTTCATCTGCCTTTGGGAATGTTCAGAGTGATTATGAATTGTGACACGGAATTCCTCTGCGGGCCATAATTGTTGCATCTCAAGAGAATCCACATTCTTAGAGATCTTATGGTGATCCTCGATGTTAGTTACATGGACAGTAGCTTCCAAGTATGAATTTCTGTTAAACCAGTGCTTCATTGCATAAAAATTCTGCGCATCAGTGAACAAATGGAAAACAATGCTACCAGAATCCTGAAATGTGTAATACGAGAAAACTTAGCACTCAGATGAAGTCCTTGTAAGATTATTTTCGATTATTTTGAAAGTACAGAAATTATACCTTGGAGTTCATAACTGTTGAGTTAATAGTGGTTGAAGCTGCAAGGACATTCCTAGAAAATATCACATAGTGATGGAAGGTAGGGCTTTCAAGCTTCAGCTTATTTATGCGGTCCATTTGAATTGATGTGGACTTGAAATATTCTACTGTCAATCTCATGTTCAAGCAATGGTGAGTTTTTGGCATAGTCTGGGCACCAAGATGATATAGAAATGCACTCTGCCGTGTATGGAAATAAGCTTCATCTTCAGTTATATCAATTAACTGCCTAAGTTTCCGTTCAACACTTGAGCAGCCTACTTCACAAGACTTGGCTCTCTCAATCGTGTGCTCCATTTTCTCTAGCTTCTTCCTAAAACTGAAATTAGTAGCAGACAACGCCTTCAGAAATTATTAAAGACCATCATAAAAAAAAATTTGTAATGATCTACTTTAAAAAGTTCGGTTGTATGCATCATATTTTCCAACATGTATGCACCTTATTGCTTAACGAGAAACAAATGTTGAGAATTGAGATCATGTGTGAACTGCAGTAGACAATTTTTTACATTTTATTATATGCGAAACGAAAAATCATATAAGATTTCTAAAGGTAAGATGAGACTAACAATAATGGAAGATCAGCATCTGCGATAGTGTCACTCAGCATGCGTTCATGTTCTTGGATATTTTGCTTCAGTTCACGTGTAAATCTTTCCTGGTTCTTCAATTTTGCAATACTAGGATAATGAGCTCTTGCCATAAAAAGTTGATCTTTAAGCCTCTTCACAACAGCATCTTTGATTACTTCCCTATGCTCAACAGACCAGAGGCAATAGCTTCCATATTCAAGCTCACATGACTTGGGCTTCTCCTCAGGCACTGTCTCTTGATCATGGTTCTCATTCCCATTAACTGTAGCATCCTGTTGTACAATAAATTCAGTAATCACTAAGCTAGGTAAAAAGGTAAAAATAGTTCGGAAGAATACGCTACTTTAAAAAAAATGTCTGGCCTCATTCCTAAAGCATGGACCATCACAGTATTGCCGAAAGTTGCTGGAGAACCTATTAAAGCTAAGAGCAAATATGGAGATCTTAAAGTTTTTTTTTCACCATGGATAATAGCAAAGGAGAAAGTATACAATATATTTAAGTCACATCTACATTGCACCTCAAATTATGTAAAACTCATGTATATTGTCACCAGATCTGAATTGCGCACAAAAGAAAAACATCTAATGGAGAATACTTAAGCTGCAAAAGCATGCTTGAATAAGTCAACTCTGTTAGGTACAATCTTACCGTAAGTAAACCTACACAAGCACATACGAGACAAATACCACACAGATGGTGTACAATGTTCCTAGACTCAAGGCTATTCACCGTTATTCAATGTGAAAATGCATGGTGGAAGACTACTTACAAAATCCTCAAAAGTGTTGGCAAACAAAGAGATTGTCAGTTACCTTTGATCCCTGGGACAAATCCTTCAATTGATATCGTTTCAGTGTACGAGGTCCTAAAAACACCATTCAATACATTAAGATCGATATGGGTAGTCTTTTTAACAAAGATGCTGGCAGGTTCCGGGCTGTTGTTTCTTTCCTGATGCTTACCATTGTTTCTGGAGGTGTCATTCTTTAGGTCAGTAAAAGAGAAAGCACCCTTGAGCTTTGCTTTTGATTTGACAGCAAGATTCTTAAACTTTAATTTACTATATTTCTCAGCCGAAATCCCATTAGAACCGTAAGTTTTCTTCTTGGAGACATCCTGCTTACAAAGTTGAAAAAGAGTGGGTCAGTAAATACCGAAAAAGAAATGTCCAACATCCTGCTTAGAAGTATGTTTTCAAAGGTAACTCGACAAGAAAACCAGAAGCAGCTTAGTGTCTGTTGTTAGCCTATCCTGTTTTTTTATCAGTTTCCTTCCTTGAACTCTTTGTAAAACTCTGTTCGCTACTTGAAGTCAGGGATTGTCCCCTACATCTAAAAATAATTACTCAAAATGAAATACACAATATTCAGTATAGCAGGCCAAAAATGTCTGCTACAGCCAAGGAAGGAAATATTCATTGTGGCAGAGTGATTCACCTAACCAGGTAATTACGTAGTCTTCGCCCCAGTTTTCCAGATTGGGGCAAAGTTTCATCTCTAGGATGAGCATCATTACTCATTAGTGAAAATGTCATGATGATTTATCTAATTGATAGGCTTAATGACACGTTAATTCAGATGCTTTGTGAGACTGTGTGTGGCTACAACTCGCGATTTGATTCAGCTAAGTATGACCACAATTGTGGTTGCATAATATGGAAAAGGCCAACCGAATACTAAAACACGCAATGCAATGAATTCTGGAAGGTAGAAGTATACGCATCTTGAAAGAGGCAACATTTAATCATTGACATAATGAACGGTTTGGGATGTCATATACTACAAGAATAGAAACGCAACGCAAGGTAAGACGCAAATGCAGTAGGTTGTTGAGCTGAGCGTCAGAACACCAAGCACACGTCCACCAAACACGCGCACAGGCACACGCGTAGCGCATGAACACTCTAAAATAGTGTGTCCCCCACGAAACCAGCAGACAGAACCCCCACAATTCAAAACCGTACCACACACAGCATATGCACAATGCTGCTCGAAATTGCGCAATTTGTGTGGGCAAGATAGGAAAGCCAAGAAGTGGTGCGGTGTGAAAGCAAAATTATTGTGGCAGCAGCAGCTACCTTGAGCAACTTGTGCTTCATGGTGCCCCCATCGAGATGCTTACGCGCTCCAAAATCCAACTCCTGACGAAGCATGAATTGCAGGAATCAGAAGAGAAAATCCAGGAATGCAGGATGGTGCAGCATGCAAAAAAGAGTTTTTTTTTCTTTATGAAGGAGATGACTGAAGAATCTCACGGTGCTGATGACGACGGCAGAGTGCTCCTCCGAGCCATAGCCTGCAAGAACAGAGCAAGACACTGTGACCAGAGAATCACGTACGGAATGAGCACAACAGATCCGAGGCGAGGCGTAGGTACCAGGGCGGTGGAGGCCGAGGAGGAAGACGAGGGGCAGGAGGATGAGCCGCTGCAGCGGCGCTTGGGCGGCAGGAGGGGAGAGGAATGCTGCTGGTGGTGGCCCTTCATACTGCAGGGTACTCCACTGCGGCCTGTGCTCTGCTCCGCCGCCTCCTCGCTGCTAATTACTTCTGCATTAAGCTAGAGGAAGCCATGGATGGCAGGCGGTTGTCTTTCCTCGGGGAGCGTGTACGCCTGCAACCAACCAACCACGCCTCTCCACCGAAGTGGAGGAGGAAGAAGAGTGAAGTGGACTGCCTGGCCCGCCGGCTAAACCCCTGCGCGCTCTCTCTGCCCCAAGAACCCAGCTTTGCGATGCTTTTGCAGCAGTTTCCTTTTGCTTTGGACGCGCCTTCTTTCTCTGACCAACCTTGTGTGTCCCTTGATCTTTTCTAGCCTTGCTGTATTTACGGTTCTTGTTATACGCGGTAAATACATCAATTTGACGAAGAAAAGGTTTGTAAATATGCTTGACTGAATAATGATGTGGAAAAGTAGTGGCAATTCAGTCAATCAGTTGCAGCCTGCAGCTACTGCCGCCCTAAGTTTAGGGGCCGGTTGCTCTGCTTTTCAGTGAAAGGTGCTTCCGAGTTCCATCCCGTGTAACACGAAATGAGCGTAACGGCAGTGCGATCCACTGAGCGTGACATTTCTTCTGTATTGTAACGGTGCCCAAAAATGGATGCTGCCATTTGCAAGAGATGTAAGCTAGCGCCCAGGCAGGCTTGCCACAGATCTGGCCTTCCCTGTGGTCAGCGAACGAGATGCTGCTTGCTTGCATGCATGGATTTTCATCTTTTCTGAACACTTCTGGATAGATGGATTAATCACTCTGTAGTCCTGTTCTTGTGTGTTTCTTTTCTGAACAAATGCTTTGTCCTCTTCACTGCTTGCTGCTTCACATGCACATGCTGTCTCTGTCTTTGCTCCATATCTCCTCATCAGGGATCCTTCTCGGTCTAATTTCAGCTTCAGACGAGACGATCGAGTACTTGACCACTAATAAACAAGGGCTTTCAAGGTTGCTGTCACTCACTGATCTAATAAAACACACGTACTTTCTTGCATCAGACATATTGTGGGATACTATACTAAACTCAGTGGTCAGCAAAAAACCACCTCGTAATTCGCGTCGAGGTTTCGGAACCATGATTTTTTTCTATTGCTACTAAATTACTAATCCATCCATGCGCGCCTTGATCATCCACAAACCAACATCCTGCCCGCATTTGCGCTGCACGCACGTGCGAATGACTGTCAGATCGTCCTCACGCCTGCACATTGCACACTACTACTACGTGACCACTGTGTGCCAAAATTTTGGCGTTCACATCAAAATTACTCCGGAATGTGGTTTAGATTTATGGTACGGTATGTGTTGGATTTTATGGGTAATAATCCATAAATCTAAAATTTCAAAAGACACATTTATCTACTAGGAGTTTTGTGTAAACGGAGAGCTATTATAGAAATTATAAAGCCATGAAATTATGTGTGTAAATGGTATAAGAAATTAACAAGAGCATGAATTGTTTAACTTGTGGCATGCATGCACTAGTGCTGATAACGTTTCAGCCATGAATTACATGCAAAGTTAATACAATCAAGTGTGCTACCGTTACTTGTCTTATGGCCTTTCACCTCACCTATTTGTGCATGCAAAATAAAAGCAATTAAGAGAGTAATTGCTACCGTTACAAGTCCTTTGGCCTTTCTCCTTCTCCTTCACGTGCTACACCATGCTATATATATAGCTTGCCACGGAATTGAGATTTGATACATAGAAC
>LAPY01002938.1:60217-70903 GCA_000970635.1 Eragrostis tef
CTATGCAGCCAAAGCGTACCTACATCCGGCCAGTGGTTGATCCAGAGAGCGGTGCTGTTACCAAGGTCAGGACCTAAAATTACAAGAGAAATCAATCTATCGATCATAACATACAAATAGGTTATTTGTTCATGAGTAAATATATAGTCATACTGGTTATATATGAAGAAAAACTAAAAATACGTTTGTGGGTTTCAGGAGCTTGGGAGTACTGAACGACGAAGCGGGAATGATGGCGGTGATGGAGCACTATTCTTTGTTCCATCTAGTCGTCGTGACGGGTCTGTGGAGACAAAGTATCTCTACTACGACGGGCGGCCAGGGGTTGATCTAGAGAGCAGTGCTACCAAGACCAGGAGCCACAACGGAAATCACACTGCGGTACGTACGTAGCTAGGGTCCTTAATTCACATGTGTTCTATGTACAATTTTTCATCACTTTCGAAAAACAAAAAGAGATTGGTGAGTGTAGTAGCACTGATTATTTATTGTGGCAATGGATGATGTTGGATGCAGCCGAGAGGAGTGATCAGCGTTGGGCCATGGGGTGGTTCCGGCGGGCAACCTTTCTACATGCATGGGCGGAGCCCTCCTCAGCTGCGTAGCATCATCTTGTACCATTCCGCCGGCGGGATCCATTCGTTGGCCTGCGAGTACTCCCGCGCCGGCGACGACGGATCAGTCAGCCGCGTGGCCGGGCCCTGGGGGCTCCCGCACTCATTCGGCTCCAGGGCAGTTCGTGCAGTGGTATAAATCTTCAACCTATCTCGATCGATTTCAAAACTTTATCATTATTGCTGCTAATTAATCAATTATATATGCGCGTGTAGATCAATTTGTCTGCCGGCGAGCATGTCACCGCTGTGGAAGGCACCATGGGGCATTTTGGAACCGTGCCCGGCGTGGTGATCACGTCGCTGACGTTCCGCAGCAGCATCGGCAGGACGTACGGGCCGTTCGGCGACAACGAAGGCTCTGCGTCGACGCGCTTCTCTGTCCCGGTGGCTGCGGACGGCTGCATCGCCGGCTTCTGGGGGAGATCCGGTTGGCTCCTCGACGCCGTCGGCGTCTACATCGGCCCCTGCCCATCCCCACCATCAAGGACGACTCAGCACAGCAGAGATCGATGGTCAAACTAATTAACGGTGAACACTGATGATGCATTTTGATGCTACTACATGTCGAAGAGAAAATAATCCCGTTATGAGGTTTGGAATTCGGTCTTTGCAACAGCTACAATATTTCAGTTATTTCTTTTGCAGCTGCTAAAGTGTTTCTGCAGCAGCAGCAGCTACAGTATTTCAGTTATTTCTTCTGCAGCTGCTACAGTGTTTCTGCAGCCGCTACAGTATTACAGTTATTTTTCTGCAGCCGTAGCCGCAGCTGCAGCCTGTTTGTACCAAGCAAAGTTTACATGGTATCAGCTAGTACCATCCGTGCCTGTTTCGGTGTGTTGTATTGTTGTACACTGTACTCACGTATTCAAGGAAAATCCAAAAGGTTTAGCTCGGCCCGTTTGCAACTCAAAATCCAAGCATGATGAAAGTACAGAGTTTCTTGTCTCTGCGCGCTACATAGAGCCCGAGTCGGACCACGTACCTTTTGTTTCGATAAAAAGAAATAAATAGATGGGGCTGCGACCACGGAGGAGGGTTCCGATGCGCCGCCATCTGTGCTGCCGGAGGAGAGGAAGAAGACGAAGATGGTGATGAGGAGGGTCCCCGATGATCATGTGAAGTTCCTCCTGGCAGCCGAGCCCACGTCAAGGTACGGGCCTTCTCCGTCGATGCGGCCCCAAGACATGACCGAAGAGCTCCGGCGTCAATCTGCCAGGGTGGACGAGATCATCAACTCCATCAACGAGTCCCATCGCAAGCTCCAAGAAAAGTTTCGCCATGAGCTTATGGATGGTGCAAATAATGTCGAGGCCCCAATTTATAGGAAGATGCTCTGAAATTACGTCATTGATAGGAAGATGCTCCGAAACTAGGCACTGCAGTTGTTCTAATATTCGCCGCAATTCAGATGCAGGTTTATTTGTGATTGTAAAGAGACAATTCTCTCTCTTTTTTTTAGAAAAATAGCAGGAGCAATGCCTTTTCATGAAGGTAGAACAGGGTTCAGTTACAAAGAAACAAAGGCTAGAAACCGAATTATTGTTAACATACATACTCCTCTGTTTTCGCTAAAATAGCCGGCGTTCCACAAGCCCTAGCACGAAGCATTATATCATCTTGGATTAGGCGCATAACACCTCATCCGGCTGTTTTGAAGTTTGCGTGAACACTCCGGTTCTTTCGTTCCATATGTGCCAGGTCGTGTAGATTAGCATAAAGTGACAATTCCAATGTTAGCATAATCATACTTTGACCACACCGTTTGTACTAAAGAACAATTTATGTTACCAAGATGTGTTGTATTGTACTCACGTATTAGTGCGAATCCAAAAGAAGTTTAACCCCGTTTCTAATCTAAACTAATAAAAGACGAGTTGAGGAATTAATGTTCTCCCACCTAAATTTTGTGTACCCTTCTTTAAACCCACCATTAATCTAATTGGCTCCATCACCTCCTAACCCTTGATCTGCAGCCCACAGCTCTTCAAAGTGGGACCGTAACGTTACAACGAACTTGAAAACCGGCACACGAGGGTTACACTCCGACGATTTTTTTTTCACCGGTGAAAATCTCTACACACCCGCCCGACCCACCCCCATGAATCCCGATTCTTGATTGCCTTTGGTTTCCAATTTTGGTTTCCCTGCCACACCTCGCGGTAAGGTCCAGTTTTGCTTTCCAATTTTGCTTTCGCTGCGAGGACGATCTGCTCGGCGACAACGACGGCGGCGGCGACGACGTTCTGCTCGACGGCGGCTGCGACGACAACGAGCATTGCGACCACGACGCTGCTGGTGAGTTTCTCCCTGTCGTTCTTCCTCTCTTTTCTTGCCTGTTTAATTAACTCTAGGGTTAGCGGTGCCTGGTGGTCACGGTGTGCGACTCCGAGCTCGAGTTCCGGCGTCCACGGCGGACAGGGGCGACATCGTCGCGCTCGTCATCACACAGCCGGAGGCAGCTAACCCCACGCCCGCGCCCGTCGAGGCCCTGGCCTACTCGACGGCAATTGGATCCTATTGTGGGTTCCTTTCTTGCCTAAACCTGTAATCCCGATTGCTTCTTACCAATCGGTCGGTGGCTGGGGCTGATAAGTTGATCTCTGTTTTTGCAAATGCTAATAACTATCAGATCTGAGAGCTTGCCTCAACCTGTAATCTCTGTTGCTTCTGAGAGCTTGCCCATTTATTGCTCGGGTTGAGATGATTATAACTATCAGATGGCCGTTGGCTTTTACCTTGAACAAAGTAGGACTTTTGCTCTGAGATAATCAGGAGTAGTGATCTGTGATCATGTCTACATGCCTGGGCGCACATGTACATCATATTCTGCTTTTGATAATTGAGTACATTACTGCTTCATTCCTCTAATTTCTGAGCACTAAGTTTATGAACTTAATTCTGTGGTCTTGATATGATCAACCTCTCGACATAAATTGGCAGTATTAATAGTATATGGTTTTTTGACTTGCGCATATACAACATATTCTGAGCTTCTGCCTATTCTAGCTGGTGGAGCAACATCTTTCGTCAAAGTAAATCAGATAACTCAGGAAATTAACTTAAAAGCATGACCATTGTCAATGCATCAAACCTTTTCAACTCCATTCGCTTCCTTTTTCATTCAGCACATAGAACAGAGTGAGGTACTCCTGAATGCCATTGTCAGTTATAGAGCAGATAGAACAATTATCTCGCCTTTTTAAAATTTGGACCATCCCTTATTCATCTGTTTCGTTTTTTACTTTCTTATTTGTTCTTTCTACTGGCCGGATGCTTGGACATAATATGTTCATTAATATTATGACTGCTACCATAAAAATAAAACTCGAATTCCATGTAGCTTCTTAGAATCTGGACTCATCTCAAGCTATTTATTATTTTATATCTGCTCACTATTGTCCATTACTGGAACCTCTCCTTTTTGCCCCGGCCCCTTGAAAGTTGCTGCATTTTTTTATATTTTTTTAAGTACATCAGTGGAACTTGTTTTATTAATGCTTCTTAGTTTAGCTTAAGTATCAACTCCTTCCAACCTTCATGTTCTCCCTCTGATAAACAAGTTTATTAAAAAATGTTTGCATGCAGATTCGATTTGGAGATATAAAGACATTCATCATTTTATTGAATTGGACTGCAATTGGCAGGAACCAGGCAGTAAGCATGTGAAGCGTGTAAATATCGACAAACAATTCTTGGATCTTATTTTCTATGTAAGCTACCGAGCTATTTCATTATGTTGTAACAGCACATATGAATTCTTTTTTTTTAATTGAGAATCAGCACATATGAATTCTGATATCGTCAGTTGTTACCTCTTTCGACAGGCTCTAGGCGATTTCGGGCGGCCCCCCAAGTACCAGAATTAATGTAGGATGTCTTTGTCCTACATATTTGTACCCTTTGCATTTTGTTTTTGGAAGTTTATATTTTGCAAATGCATTTCACTTGCTATAGAAAATTGTGGTTATTTTCATATGTCCTTCTAGAGAGGAGAACATCGCTTTGATTTTTTTGGGACACATTGCTTCAATTTTGAGATGTGACACCTAGAGTGCTTCCCTTCGGTTTGGATTGCACATCAATTTTTAAATAACAGAGTGCTTGCCTACTTCCATTTCATGCTGACTACAGATTCAAAATTGTGGCCTTTGGAAAGGATCTATGAATATTTAGTCTGGTAATTGGTTTCAGATCATAGCAACAGTAGCTGAAATTATGCTTCATTTGTTTGTCGTCCTTCTTGCAGAGACATTTCATACAGATAAAATTTTTGTAGAGAATGGAATGGCTGAAATGTTTAAAGCATGTTAATTTTTTTAGATAGATAAAAATTTACTACATATGCATTTGTAATCTTTTTTTTTCATTTCTTTGTTTACTTTTCTTAAATGAATTTTAATGCCCATATGCCATGTCAACAGAAGTCAGGCATGTTCTGGTTTTGATTTCTTATCGCCCATGGTGCTGCAACAATTTTGCAGTTTTCTTTAGTAGAGAGAATGTAATATTTTTATACAAATTTCAAATTAATGAGATTTCTCTGATCACATTTTGTTACATGATTGCCTGCTAACGTATCACTTTACATGACAATTGTTTGCATCATTTTCTTCTAGGAATTTATGTTAGATTTTGTGCACTATACTGTATTGATATCCTAACAACCTATATATATTTTTCCCTTTCAGGCGTGACTCTTTGTTTGCCCTCTAGATAACATCACTATGAACGTTGTCCCATGTGTCTTGCACCACTTTGTGTTACTTGATGGCACTTTCGTTGTGCATCGTGATATGGCAAGCACGGCAAATGAGGCACCTCCAGTATAGGAAATAATCATCAGGTGAGTAGGATTTTTTACAGTCTTTTATGATCACTCCTGCACTTGCCATGCCGTATTTTTTCATTGTGATCACTCCTGCACTTGTTGTGCCTGATCGCATCCAACTGAGAAGTCTCAAACTACCCTAATCGAACCCTACCGAAGAGCCAAGCAGTACCGGACTTCTTTGTTAAAAAAATTGTATTCCATTCTATAAGTAAATTGTGACAGATTCTTCTTCTCTCTAATAACAGTTTCATGGATACATTTCATCGGCTTATCCAGGGTATACCCATGGCGCCATGATGTTAATGCTATTGCACTGATTTTTTTTCTTGCGTCTTATCAAAAGATAATGAATCAATTAGTGAATCATAATATTGTTTCTTGTTTCCTATCATTTAAGAAACCACTATTATATAAATTTTCTTAGGTTAATTAATGTGTTTTTATTAGTTTAGAATATGTTATCAGCTACCTTATAAATATTATTTGATCAACTCAAAATCCAAAGCATGATGAAAATAGAGAATTCCTTGTCTGTGCGCGTTAGTACATCGAGCCCGAGTCGGACTACTTTTTTTTGCATAAAAATAAATAGATGGGGCTCGTGTGGCGTGATCGATCGAATCGACAACTCACGCAGCCCAACGCAAGCCATTTGTTTGTCGTCCTTCTTGCAGAGACATTTCATACAGATAAAATTTTTGTAGAGAATGGAATGGCTGAAATGTTTAAAGCATGTTAATTTTTTTAGATAGATAAAAATTTACTACATATGCATTTGTAATCTTTTTTTTTCATTTCTTTGTTTACTTTTCTTAAATGAATTTTAATGCCCATATGCCATGTCAACAGAAGTCAGGCATGTTCTGGTTTTGATTTCTTATCGCCCATGGTGCTGCAACAATTTTGCAGTTTTCTTTAGTAGAGAGAATGTAATATTTTTATACAAATTTCAAATTAATGAGATTTCTCTGATCACATTTTGTTACATGATTGCCTGCTAACGTATCACTTTACATGACAATTGTTTGCATCATTTTCTTCTAGGAATTTATGTTAGATTTTGTGCACTATACTGTATTGATATCCTAACAACCTATATATATTTTTCCCTTTCAGGCGTGACTCTTTGTTTGCCCTCTAGATAACATCACTATGAACGTTGTCCCATGTGTCTTGCACCACTTTGTGTTACTTGATGGCACTTTCGTTGTGCATCGTGATATGGCAAGCACGGCAAATGAGGCACCTCCAGTATAGGAAATAATCATCAGGTGAGTAGGATTTTTTACAGTCTTTTATGATCACTCCTGCACTTGCCATGCCGTATTTTTTCATTGTGATCACTCCTGCACTTGTTGTGCCTGATCGCATCCAACTGAGAAGTCTCAAACTACCCTAATCGAACCCTACCGAAGAGCCAAGCAGTACCGGACTTCTTTGTTAAAAAAATTGTATTCCATTCTATAAGTAAATTGTGACAGATTCTTCTTCTCTCTAATAACAGTTTCATGGATACATTTCATCGGCTTATCCAGGGTATACCCATGGCGCCATGATGTTAATGCTATTGCACTGATTTTTTTTCTTGCGTCTTATCAAAAGATAATGAATCAATTAGTGAATCATAATATTGTTTCTTGTTTCCTATCATTTAAGAAACCACTATTATATAAATTTTCTTAGGTTAATTAATGTGTTTTTATTAGTTTAGAATATGTTATCAGCTACCTTATAAATATTATTTGATCAACTCAAAATCCAAAGCATGATGAAAATAGAGAATTCCTTGTCTGTGCGCGTTAGTACATCGAGCCCGAGTCGGACTACTTTTTTTTGCATAAAAATAAATAGATGGGGCTCGTGTGGCGTGATCGATCGAATCGACAACTCACGCAGCCCAACGCAAGCACAATCCCTAGAATTGGAGAGGAGACGCGGTGACGGCAGAAATGGACAATCTAACAAGCGACGAGGAGCGACTTGCGAAGACGGAGGAGGGTTCCGATGCGCCGCGATCTGTGAATCAAGTTCCGGAGGAGAAGAAGAAAACAAAGACGGTGATGTGGAGGGTCCCTGATGATCACGTCAAGTTCGTCCTCGCTGCCAAGCCCACGCCAAGGTCCAAGCCCTCCCCAGCGTTGCAGCCCAAACACATGACCGACGAACTCCGGCGTCAATCTGCCAGGGTGGACGACATCATCAACTCCATCAACGAGTCCAAGCGCAATCTCCAGGATCACTACCGCCATGAGCTCGCCACCAAGGGATACGTCGAGGTCGAGGTCCAGGTCACCGATGACGAGGAAGCCTAACTGAGCTTACGTCATGAATTAAACTGCTCTGAAACTAGGTACAACAGTTGTTCTTATCTCCACTGCAATTCAGATGCAGATTTATTTTTTGTGATTGTAAAGAGACAAATCCAGGTATACCTGCTTCGATACATGACATGTACCTGTATCAAGTCAGAGCAAAGAATGTCGATCATGCATAGAATCATTCAAACAACTTCCTGAGCTCCTGTATGATTCTGTTGTCTATTGTTTCATAGGTAGTTTTCCATATGGCAATAAGTAACTTTGTGCCAAAAATATAGCCTAGGGAGTCAGCCTGATGAAGAAATATTTTTTTTCTAGGACAATGAAATGTTGTCTAAGACTAAAATAGATATGTCTTGTGATCTTCTCTGTGCCCACTAATTCTATATTCTCCTGGCTTCCATTTGACGGAATTTTCTCATCAGTTGGAGCCATCTTATCATCCATATGTGAGGGGTTCCAACAAAGGTAGCTTCTCATTGTTTTCGCCGAACTCCTCCATCCTCTCCTGAGCCAACACGGCCTGCAATGCAATATTTTGAATTATTCGTTCACTGGCATCAAGTTTCAAATAGGTTTCTATAGCACATCTAGCGGAGATCCAAAGAAAGTTGTTTTTAGCAGAGAGTAACTCTACCTGTTTGTCCCACTTGTTCTGAAAATGATGGTCAGAAGTATAAACATTTGGAGTAATGTGCCTATGAGCATGCCCAACCATATCCCCTGTAAAGATGAGGAGACAGAGAGAAGTTAATATTCTGATTGCTCCAATATAACATTGTGGAGATGGTTTTATTTTTCCAACTGGAATTTACCAATGTGCCATATTTGAGCTTGAAACCAAACAGGATCCCCAATGGAATGCCCACTAAGTAGTAACAGCCGACGTTTATGAATGCCACAGGCACTTGCCATCTGAAACTAGGTACAACAGTTGTTCTTATCTCCACTGCAATTCAGATGCAGATTTATTTTTTGTGATTGTAAAGAGACAAATCCAGGTATACCTGCTTCGATACATGACATGTACCTGTATCAAGTCAGAGCAAAGAATGTCGATCATGCATAGAATCATTCAAACAACTTCCTGAGCTCCTGTATGATTCTGTTGTCTATTGTTTCATAGGTAGTTTTCCATATGGCAATAAGTAACTTTGTGCCAAAAATATAGCCTAGGGAGTCAGCCTGATGAAGAAATATTTTTTTTCTAGGACAATGAAATGTTGTCTAAGACTAAAATAGATATGTCTTGTGATCTTCTCTGTGCCCACTAATTCTATATTCTCCTGGCTTCCATTTGACGGAATTTTCTCATCAGTTGGAGCCATCTTATCATCCATATGTGAGGGGTTCCAACAACGGTAGCTTCTCATTGTTTTCGCCGAACTCCTCCATCCTCTCCTGAGCCAACACGGCCTGCAATGCAATATTTTGAATTATTCGTTCACTGGCATCAAGTTTCAAATAGGTTTCTATAGCACATCTAGCGGAGATCCAAAGAAAGTTGTTTTTAGCAGAGAGTAACTCTACCTGTTTGTCCCACTTGTTCTGAAAATGATGGTCAGAAGTATAAACATTTGGAGTAATGTGCCTATGAGCATGCCCAACCATATCCCCTGTAAAGATGAGGAGACAGAGAGAAGTTAATATTCTGATTGCTCCAATATAACATTGTGGAGATGGTTTTATTTTTCCAACTGGAATTTACCAATGTGCCATATTTGAGCTTGAAACCAAACAGGATCCCCAATGGAATGCCCACTAAGTAGTAGCAACCAACGTTTATGAATGCCACAGGCACTTGCCACCCTGCTCCTACTGCCACACCTGTAAAGATTTACAGTAATGGAGAGTTTCATATCGATCTTTTGATATATGAATATATGCGAAGCAAGAAACCATGTCTGATTTATTCAGACGTCGCTTTGTTCAAGGAACCATGTTTGATTTCTTTGAGCTTTGTTAAATGATGATATGTACCTGATAGCACAGGCCAGATGCTGCCCATGAACACTGTCGCAGCAAGAAGATTCCCCAGCTTGGAAGCTCCATGGATCACCTCCTTACTGTCGGTGAAGACCCTTGGCAAGCTTGTCCTCCAAATGAAGACGACAACCATGAAGATTGCACCGATGAGGACAGATGTGCACACTGCCACAACCACTGCAAATTTGGTCTCCTTGGGCTTGTTTGCGCCCAGCTCGTTTGAAACCCTGATGCTGATGAAGAGAATTCGCAACATACATTTAATTTGTGAATCAAACATGCAAATCATGCTACGTAATTGTACATGTAAACTTGAAGTTAATAGTGCCACCATTATAGTCATGAACTCGTAGTTAAGGCTGCAAGCAGTTGTTCAGGAATTAATTACTTGAATAATTATACTGGTGTTAGTTTCAAGTGGATGTATAGATGTACTCCTATTAGCATAAGTAGAATTAGATTGCTCACCAGACAGACATGATATCAAGTTGGAGTTTGGCATCTTTAAGGAGGCCCACCAGCACCAGAAGCGTCGTGTAGTACCAAAACTCCAAGCTACTCATCAAGTGTATATAAAAGATAGAAAAATGGGCGGTGAGTCAACGGTTCCTTTGGTTTGGTTTCCGCGCACAAGAGCTAGCCGTGTCAACGGTTCCTTGAATTAGGACAACGGAAACAACGTGCAACAGCTATCTTATTAGCGCGCAGAATGGATATGGATCGGATCAGAGGAAGAACATGCAAATTGAGATAATAAAATCTCTCAAGGAAATTAATGGAGAATGCTGGGGCAGCCAACAAAAACTAATTAATGAGCTAAAAACACATTACTAACCAGATCATGAGGGCGGAGCCGAGCGAGAGCTTGACGAAGGCGCCGAGGTTTCTGAAGGCGCGCATGGTGAATCCCTTCCAGGCGTCGGGGAAGCGGCCG
>LAPY01002939.1:27129-39639 GCA_000970635.1 Eragrostis tef
GGGGGGGACGACGCCGACTCCTGGCGGTGGGACCCGGAGGCGCCGTCGGCGATGTCCCGCGCGCCGGACGAGGAGGAGCCCGGCTTCGTCTCCCTCTACCGTTGGATCGTCGGGGTATAGTTGCCAGCTGTAATTACCGGGCCTCACGAGGGCGTTTTTGCCAAATTCCTTCTGCTTATTAGAGTAATTAATTTTCTAGGACCCTACCTCAACTCATTGTAAAAACACAAGAAACAACCAGCTCCTCCAGTTGAGCAAGTTTAGTTTAGCGTCTCCGAAGCTTCCATTGTCTCCATTGATTCGTTGAGCTGCGATGCCGTTTCGGAATTTGAGCGAACCAGGGAGACGGGGAACCGTGCGGCAACGTGCGTCTTCTTCCTCTGGCCCGTAGCTGTTTCTTCGTCCTCTGGTACCGAGGTGGCGTGGTGGTGGTGCGCGTGTGGTTGTCACCTGCGCGGATCCGTCCGTCCATGGCCGTAGGGCGCCGCAGACTCGCAGTCAGTCGTGTCCACTGTCAATGGCGCACCCACAATTTAGGGGCAGGGTTCCGTGATCTTTTCCTTGCGACTGCGAATTCCATGGCCGTTTCCAGCATTGTTCAAGATCAAGACAACTCGAGACAAGTGAACCAGTAGGACTAATAGATTTCGAGAATTATTTATACCCTGTTTTCGCTTGTCGCCGTTTTGGCATGGCTCGTCTTTGTCGTGGCGCCGGGGAGCCTAAACTTGGCTTTTGGTGCCCTGCACTGGTGGTCCACGCTCCTGGTCCTCGCGTCGACTAGCATGGGCAGGGCAGCAGCTCCTCAAGTTGTCATGACTCGTGACATCGACCAACTTCGCAGAAACCTTCTCGGTCCTAGTTTATGAATCTGGGTTATATTCATAAGTAGAATTTGGCCGTGTTGATGTAATACGGTAAGGGACGCTTAATTTTTTTTGAGACCACAGGATCTCATCGCTTCGAGTGTGTAGATAGATATTCGATACAAGTCTTGGTCGTCGGGGGCCTGCTCATCATTGATCAGCTAGCTGGTGATCAAACGTTGACGACCGACGACGACGTTCTTGGCGACACCTGAGGAACTGCCGAAATGGTACTGTCAACCAAACCCATCACGTGGACAGCCACTAAACACACACTCTGAGCAGGGCCGCCGGCCGCAGAGTATCCTGGCGATCACCAGTACTACTACTAGTCCCACGCTGCCGAGAGACCCGAGAGCGGCGAGGCACGGCGTGGCAACGCATTGATGAATTGGGCAGCGATCGCAGAGACCACGAAGCGGCAGCGCCCAACCGGCAACCGCGCACCTCATCCCCTCGAAAGAATGAATGCCCTTGCATCCCTACTCCCGCTGCCGGGGACGAAAGCGTCGGTCGCCTCCGGTGGAAATCAATTTTTTTCTCTCGCGGGTAAAAATGGCATGTGTGCCGGAATGAAGAATCTTTCCCGTTGCCAGCCCAAATGACAGCAGTAATGGCACGAGCATCGCGCAGCTGATCGCCCTAGGGGTGGTGGTTGGAGTGGTTAAATAACCGCAAAGGGTCGGTTTGATTACTCCTACTATGCACGGAGTATGCAGCGTGTCTGCCCTCTGCAGCCTGTATTGTGATGCACGTTGCCACAGGGCAGGGACGCAGGGCTACTACACGCCATGGCTGTCCCAATGCGGACACGTAAACGTGGTACTGGGGCAAGGGCGCTGCGGGAGAGTGGGTCGCACCGCGCAGAGCCAGCTTTAAAACTCTTCAGAAGACCAACATGGCGCATGGGTTCAGTCGGTCGGTCCAGTTTTTTCCGAGGAAAAAGAAGCAGGGAAATTTAAAGAGTGGCCATGCTCTGCTCTGCGAGTGCGACTGCGTGCATTTGTTTTACGGATTGGACAATTGACCAAGGCTTCCGCTCCGCTCCGGCCTGCCCAGAACTGTAGTGTATGCTCGATTGCTCGGCGTGTATATGGCACAGTACCTGATGAATGCGACGGGTTTCGCCACTGTTCGTCACACTCCTCTCTCCCTGTACGTGATTGTTCTTCTTCAGCCCAACCCCGACACTAACGTTGCATGAGGCTACTGAAACGAAACAGTTCCAAATCAGGCTCGGGACGACGACAACCCACGCACCGGTCTACAGCAACTCCGGCCGGCGCCAAGTTACAGATGGAAGGCGGCGTGTGCCTCCATTAGCAGCCGGCCGTTTTGTTTGGCGGCCTACTCCGCCCGTGTCGCTGTTGTGATCCATCCTCTACTCCTCTCGCAGTCGCAAGCACGCATGAAAATCCCTGAGACCACGCAAGAGCTGACATGCGCGCGCATGGCTTTTCGCAACCAACGGGAAGCTGCTGGGGACCTGGGAGCCAGTCGAGGGCATCTGTGCGCAGCCAACGGATTTGCCAGATCCGTATATCAGATGATGAGTTAGGTGGTTAGTGTTGTTTAGGTAGACTAAAACAGTAGTATCCCCAGCAGCAACTCGACAGATTTTGTTGGTGTGACCATTACTGAAGTTCAGTACACTTACTGGTAGCAGTGGCAGTGCTACGGACACTAGCAAACGAATTCTTTTCAACAGCTTCACCTCTCAAGGGAAAGGGTTAACGGGTGAAAACACTGGAGCAGATGTGTTCCGTACATAACGAACGAACAATAAGGAGGGGACAGTAATGGCCTTGTCTTTAAGAGGACGGAAGAAAATTACAGTGCAAAACAGAGGTATCCAAAGGTAAGCGCATGCCATATTAATTTCATATTAACCCGGTAAAATGATGGTACAAATTGTACATCATGAGATCTACAGAGAAGCTCGTTAATGAACACAATTACTCGAAGGAGATCCCTGTCGTGTTCCTTCAGTCTTTGGTAAAGAATTGTGGGCCTCATATGGTACAAATGTGGGTCGTACAATACAACATGATCCTACCTAAAGTATGAACTACATCTACATTCTACAACTACAAACTCAAGGATGACAAGCCGCTTGCATCTATCGGATCTGTTGCACTGAGAGAATTTGAAGAACGAAATTAACTAGTCACAAGTAGTCTTAGCTTTCTGTCATGCTTTATCATTGAACTTACACTCTCTACGACCAACACAGTCTGCAAAAATGGCAAACAATAATTTACCACGAATATGTACAAAGAAACAGATTCAGGGCTTCGGTATGTCAGAGAAACTGCCATCTTACAACTGATTGGCACATAGCATTACAGTTTCCAAACATTGCAGCAAAAACAGCATGTTACTGTCTGAAAAGCCAGAACTACCACACCCATCCCACAATGGATGTTAAACTATTCCATTTTCAAATTGGGACAGAAATGAAACAATTGATCAGCTAAACTCTAGGTTTGAGTCCCAAATAGTTTTCTAAAATCCTGTTCAGAATTCTACATAACTGAATAAAGGTGACTGATTCGAACAGGAGTGGAATGGAAATCATGGTTACCAGAAAAAATATAGTACTGTGTTACCTGAAGGCAGGTATAAGCCAAACCGGTGGCAAAGTAGAAATTGGCATTACCGGTGCCCTGATATAAAACCAAAAGAGCCGTGTTAGCAATTAAGCAATGAGAAAGAGAGAAAACGTTGGGTTAGTGATGAAGAGAAAGAGACCCTCCAGATCCACAGATTGTGCATGATAGGGCTAAGGAGTGAGACTCCAATGTATCCAAAAAACAAGAAGAATGTGAACTGCATTTCTGCAAGATGTAGAAACGAAGAATTAATATTTAAGAAAAAAACATCTAAAGAAATTAGGAGACGAGACATTAGCTACCTGCTAGTTCGTTGGCAAATAAGCCCAGAAGACCCAGATACAGAGCTGAATCTCCAGCCTTCAAGATAAATCACAATTAGATCAATATCAACAGATTTGAGAAGAAAAGTCATCGTAAACTTTTGCACAAGAGACCGAATTTATCAGGGAAAAAAATAAACAGTAATTACTCACTGATGGATAAGACTTCAATATTGCAACGATTGCGGTGTAAACAAAAGCGAGAAAACAGGGACGATGCTTCAAGCGGATGGCCAATGGCAAGACCATAAAAATAATGTTCATATTGAAGACCATAAGAAAGAAACTTCTAAAGAAGTCGAAGACTTCAGCAAAGAAGTACCTGCATTAATTCTCAAATGCATGAGACACATAAAACATGCTCTTTTACGAAAAAGCATTTAAAGCAATTAGGAGATGAGACGCTAGCTACCTGCTAATTCATTGGCAAATAAGCCCAGAAGACCAAGGTATAGAGCTGAATCTCCAGCCTTCAAGATAAATTACAATTAAATCAATGTCAACAGATTTGAGAAGAAAAAACTGAGCATATACATAAAAAAAGGCCTCATAAACTTTTGAACAAGAGACTGAATTGATCAGGAAAAACTAAAGAGTAATTACTTACCGATGGATAAGACTTCAATATCGCAACAATTGCAGTGTAAACAAAAGCGAGAAAGCAGGGACGATGCTTCAAACGGATGGCCAATGGCAAGACCATAAAAATAATGTTCATATTGAAGACCATAAGAAAGAAATTTCTAAAGAAGTCAAAGACTTCAGCAAAGAAGTACCTGCATTAACAAATGCATGAGACACATATGAAATATGCTTGAGGCATAGTTGCACATCTTTTTTTTATGTATCAATACTCACCATAAAACACCGACATTTGGTGATAGATCCTTCACTGTAAGAATGAAACCATAGGTCCTGCAGAACCACAAAACAAGAGGCAATGTCAGACGATTG
Source organism: Eragrostis tef (assembly GCA_000970635.1). Classification (NCBI taxonomy): domain Eukaryota; kingdom Viridiplantae; phylum Streptophyta; class Magnoliopsida; order Poales; family Poaceae; genus Eragrostis; species Eragrostis tef. Next base: position 31,885 of record LAPY01002939.1, read on the forward strand.
GAAATTAAAATAACTGTTTGAAGGATAAAGCTCTAAAAGTTAATTAATATAAAATCTGTGACTCAAGCTCCTAAGATAGGTCAAACAGGTCTTGCTAACATGACAAAATATGCTAATATCTGAAACTGAATTCCTAAGCAAAAGTTATGTTTACTCATTCAACGGTTTAGCGCAAACTTGTGTTCATTTTCAGATGAATTAGATGGCTGCCACTGGAGGGGAAAAAAAGAAGAAGATAAGACTTCTTACTTTTCAATCATCTCATGGAGGCCACCAACTTTCTTCAGAATTATGCTGCTCAATAACAAAACATAGAAGGACCAGAAAAACAGCCAAAATATAAAGTGAACCACTGGTTTCCATGAGAATCGAGGAGAAACCCTCAGTCTGTCTTGTTTACTGCCATTTGAGGCTTTTCGAAGAAACACTTTTGGGGGAGGAGCATCTGGACCATATCCTAACAAAAGAATGACCTGAAATAGAGTTATATTTTAATAGACAATGACGACAATAAATATCAGATATGATTGAAAATTTGAACGACAGAAAAGAAACAAATAGCAGTTGCAGCACTAACCGGTACAATGAGAATTGCAGGATAAAGAGAGAGATGTGTGGCCATAACATATCCAAAGGCAGCAAGAGGAGCCAGACCTAAGAAATTACAGAGATGTTTAATCAGCATCAAACATGGGAGTTCTAGGTTAATAACAATAGATCAATGTACAAACTTCCAATGCATATGTTACCAACTGATGCTTTGCTGAATAAAGGGCCTTTCTACATTGCATGATTGGTTTGGATTGGAAATAGTTTATCTTGATATCAGAAAACTTAAAAATGGAAGCACAATGGTTGAGGATATCTTACGTGAGCAGGCTCCATAGATCATTATGACAGCCATTAAATTCTCGATTGGTGATGTGCATGAACCCACACAAGTGACTATCGCCCAAGGGTTCCACAAATATATGAGAGAAGCGACATCCCCTGAGCTTAGATTAACTGCCAGAATAGCATCAATAGGAATAACCATTAGCGGGGAAACATATAGTAAATCAAGACGCATTATTTTCATCCTACACTGTGAAGTATCAAGAGCAGCATCTCGATTGAAAGCATTATACTATGAAGCATTTAAAGCATGAGCTTTTATTGTTCCCTTTTCAAAATAGATGTCCGAAAGATAGCAGAAGCAAGAATGTCTCTATTTTTACTTCTGCAGTCTGCAAATTGCATAAATCATATTGATTTGTAGGGAGTGTGCTAAAACGACTATACAGTGGTGCAAACAGAGTAACAAGCAAGCATAGATCAGTCCAGTTGTTAAAGCACAGTCAAGGAGAAGCAGCCACCTGAAAGATTTACTGCTTTTGTGAGGTCAAGTGAACTCAAGCTTCTGTTTCGTGCCATTTGGAGTTTATTCCCAGTCGCTCGTATGAGCATGGCAGCAAGAAAATCTACAGCCACAAAAATCAAACTGTGCCATGGACTGATGAGTGAAATATATATTACATTACCACCGAAAAGTTTAACAAACTCATGGAAGCTAGTCATTCTCATATTTTTACTTATTTCAAAAAGTTACATGGCAGGGCAATAGAAAACAAACAGAAATGGTGAGAAAATAATTGCCTTTCAATGAGAGTCAACTATATTTAACAGATAGTCAATCTCAGAGAAACAGACACTAGTCACAATTTAAAAGTACATGTCAGCTTATCTACCTGCAGTAAATATGAGCATGCCGTCCATCAGCCCTGTGATATCATGTAATGTAAGGATGTTAACATTTGAAGTCAAGGTTGAGATAAACTAACTCGTTTCTGGAAGGTATAGCTTGAGTAATTTAGGCAAAAATAAAATCAGGGATTAATCACCTATTATTGGTTAACGGGCCAAGAACAGATAACAGCAAAGGGGATCCGTGATACATAGAACCTGAAAAAGCAAATCGATATACGAAATAAACCGTTCAGTTCATACTACAGCACAAAAAACTGAATATAGCCCAATCAAAGTATCTGACAAAACAACAGCTAGTACCTCAGGAGCTAAGTAGGAATATAATGGTAACCCTATGCTGCTCCTTTTTTGTTTTCCGAAACAAATTCTGTGGCATTTCAACTTTTTTACCAGAAATTTTAAAACAAACTCTATGCCAAATCATCCAATGGTGCTTAATAGAGGAACGTAATCTCTACAACTCTACAAATATCATATCGTCCTGATGGTAGCTCAATAGTTCCCGAGTTCAGATGTTAATGTAAGTGATAATCAGCAAAGCAGCAAGAAGAGGGGGGCGCAACGTACCAGAGTAAGGCGACATGGACGCTTGCTTCAGCCAGTAGCCTTCCGCAACTACAAAACACAGATGAATTCAAGGTTAGTTCGAATTGTAGAAAGATCTCACCATGGTTGTGGACCGCAAAGCCGAAGTTATGGAGTGAAGTGGGGAGGCACTTACGGCGGCGAAGGGAGGTGAGCGGAGTGGAGACCTCGGGACGGGAGGAGAGGTGGAGGTCCCCGCCGAAGAGCACGAGGACGAGCCGAAACCCGATGGCCGCCGCGGCCATCGACCAGTAGTGCCGGATCGCCATCGCCGCCGCTGACGCTGCAACTCCGATCTGAACCAGCAGCCGCCTCGTCTCGGCAGTGACCGGAGGGCGGAGGAGCTGCAAATGGGCCTCTATTGCTTAATGCTTAGGCCCACTGAGATTTTGTTTATGGGCCTACCGCCAAAAGCCCATTACGCAATCGCACCCCAGTGATCCGCCTCAGCCTTTCAGGATCCTCCAAAGAAAACATGCGTCGTACAAATTCTTCGAACGTTCTACGCTCGAACGTCAACAGAACTTGCCACCACCGGCCAACACCAGGACACATTCTCGGTACAAATACTATCGCCATCAAGCATTCTCGAAACGTCGCCACCAGAAGCCATACCAACCCAGCTACCTAGAGGCCAGAGCCAAGTACTAGCAAGCAAGATCATTCAGGCCGCTATGAAGCTGCTCTCCGCTGCATTGCTCCTTCTGCTCATCGTTTCGACCTGCAGCAAGTCTTCCACACTGGAAGACACGTGCAGGTCCTTCGCCGCCGGCCACCCGTCCATCGGCTACGACTACTGCATCAGGACCTTCCAGGCCGACGAAGCGAGCGCCGCGGCCGCCGACGCGCGGGCCCTCGCGGCCATCGCGGCCCGGATCGCCGAGGCGAAGGCCAACGAGAAGGACGCGAGGAGGCGGGGCCGCCTCGACGTGTGCGCGGAGGTGTACTCGGAAGCCGTGGACCAGCTCGGCCAGGCGGCGGAGGACATCGCCGGCGGCGCGGATGATGGCGCCCTGCAGGACGCGGTGACGCAGCTCAGCGCGGCGCTGGACGCGCCCGGCACGTGCGAGGACGCGTTCGGCGAGGCCGACGACACGTCGCCGCTCGCCGCGGAGGACGCCGAGTTCAGGAAGCTGGCCACCATCGAGGCCGAGGATTAGCGATTGAAACCCTTTGTACTAGCGTTGCCATGATGCAGGTCTCAAGGTGTGTAATAAGCGTTTTCGATGAGAATAATTGCTGGAGAATGTTTTTCAGTTCCTTCTTTTTGTTGTTCTTGGACGATGAGGTTTGGTTGTGTAGTGCCCCTTGCATGCTTCGCATGCGATATGCTGTAGTGGGCGAGTTGCTTGTTGGAATCTATGATCCCGCGCCCTTTTTTGATCTTTTGAACGTGGGGTGTTAGCTGTGTGGGACGCTGGGCCTTGAGTGGAAGCAAGGCATGCTGCCGGTTGCAGTGCACTTTTACCTTTTGGCCTCTTATTTATGGTATGTGAACAGATATAGTGCTCTCAAAATCATGACCCGGATGGGAAAAACAGTTGTTAGTGCCCAAGATCATGTGGATCATCTGTTCCGTTACTACAATGGGAGAATTCAGATAGGTGCTTTAATTTATATACAAAGGGTGCAGCTAGGACAGTTACTAGTACAAGCGTGCAAGAAAACCATTAACAGATGGATGCATCGTGCTGCATGTGTTACGCATCGTGGGCAGTTTTATACTACGCTGTGGCAAACAATTTTGGTTGATCGGTTTTGCTTTTGTTAGCTTCTGATGCTTCAATATCTCATTTTCAATGGCTAGTACGAGCAAATTCACTTCCCAGAAATTGGAAGCTCATGGAGCTCGGCCCATTACGGCATAAAGAAACTGGGCTTCCCGTACAGTTAGGGAGCAGGCCAGGCCGGTGCTGTGATCTGAAGCCCACGAGCGCAGTCTCTTCTGACGCTGTTCTGTCGAACCTCTCCGCCGCGATCAGAACGTGGTCTCCTACTTTTCCCTTTTTGATTTGATTTTTGATATATTTTTTTGTGATTTTTGATATGATCGTATCTAGACATGGAAAGCACGCAATCACGCTCTTCGAGGAGCATTCCCGCCAAGTCAGAATTGCCTTGCCCGTGAACGGCGCCGCGACCGACCAAGGTACCTGCGGCCAGGAGTCGCGAGCATCTCTAACTGAAAAAATCGCAGTTTCTGAAGTCAGGCAGGCACAGACCAAGGGCACCTCTCTCGTACACTGCTCGTCTGGTCCTTTTCTCCGGTTCGCGGAATCTCATTCCCGTGCCCATCAACCACCACGAGGCGAAAACACCACACCACCCGCATCCTGTTCCTATTCCGCGTAATTGTCCCTGGGGTCGCGCATTGCGTTATCTCTGCAAAACACGGAACACACGGGTCAGGCAACCAGGCACGCAATCGCGCAACTATTTCGACGCTGGTCAACTCCGGCGTGCTACCACAGCCGTTGCCGTCCGCCTCTCCAAAACCCAGAAAATGATTTGCGATTCCGCGGCTGACGCAGCGGAAGAACCGAACCGGATCGCAGAGGCCTGGCGCTGGACGTCGCCCACGACAGCGACACCAGGCGGCCGCGCTGCGGAGGTCAAAACAAAACGAGCGGTTTGGGTGTTCCACATGAGGGAAAGGGGCTGCGCCCGACCTGCCTCTTTTTCCACTTCCCACCCGTCTCCCCGTGCGGCGCTCCACGCTGACCACCGCCTCTCCTCCCCGCTCGTCTCGCGCCATCTCGTCTCTTCTGGCCTCACTCCTCGCCCCTCCCCCGCTAATCCACTTGCCTCGGATCGAGCAGGGGAGCGGCATGGCCGGCGACGGCAGCAGCAGCGGAGGCGGGGGGGGGGACGGCGGAAGCAACCGGGAGGAGGTCCAGATACAGATCGCAGGTCAATCCGCTACGCCTCTCTGTCTCTTTCTGCCTCTGTGCTCGGCCTGGAATGTTCATCTTCGTTTGGTTATCGCTGGGGAGTGGTGAGGAGAACGCGGAGTTTGCCGGATTGGATTTGCTTCAGGATGCGTGGTTAGCAGTCATCGATGTCTCGGTGTCTCGACAGTAGGAGTAAAGGTGTTTGATGATTTGCCTACTAGCGTACGGCGGCTTCGTAGTTCTGGTTATCTGAGGGTCCGGATCATCTTTCCCTTTTAGTGCGCACGCACATGATTGCCTTGTCATTGCTCCGTGTCCTCTATGGGGGGCGCACGTTCGTTCCACCTTTCAGTTATCGGTCTCACGGCACGGAGCCACTTTCACTTTCAGTTATTGGTTTCAAGACACTGAGCCATCTCCTCTGTTGGGGCGCAGTCGTTTGCTAGAACACCTGATACGTGCGACACTTTCCACTAATAAGTGTAGAGAATCTGTTTCTCGAGAAAAAAAAAAGAAGTTTGGACAATCTTGGTTAATGTACTACGAGCAGCCCTGGTGTTATTACTTTTATTTTTTGTTTGGGAATAATGTGATTTATTTTGAACTGCTCTGGTGTGTTTTGGAAGCACCCTGAACTTTTAACATTTGTAGTTTGAGATAGCTTATTGATCAAGCCTTCTATCTGATAACTGCAGGATCATCAAAACCTGCAACTTCATCTAGTGCTCAATCAGCTCCTCAGAACTCTCCTACCAAGCATTGGCATTGGTGGTTGATGGTAGCTTTGAACATTTTCTTCCTCATTGCCGGTCAGACAGCATCAACACTCCTTGGGAGGTTCTACTACAATCAAGGTGGCAATAGCAAATGGATGTCCACATTCGTCCAAACCGCTGGCTTCCCTATGCTGTTTATCGCCCTATATCTGTTCCGATCGAAATCACCTTCTTCACCCAGAACCATCAGTGTCCCTGAAACTCCTGTCGCCAAAATTACTCTGATATATATTGCCTTGGGGCTGATAATTGCTGCCGACGACCTGATGTATTCGTATGGTCTATTGTATCTTCCTGTGTCAACATATGCGCTAATATGTGCTAGTCAGCTGGCCTTCAATGCCGTCTTCTCATATGTCCTCAATGCTCAAAAGTTCACCCCGTTGATTTTCAACTCTGTACTTCTCCTTACCTTTTCTGCTGCACTCCTTGGAGTCGACGAGGATTCACAGGGCACCAATGGTTTGTCGCATGGTAAATACATATTGGGTTTCTTGTTGACACTAGGAGCATCAGCCACATACTCGCTCATTCTCTCCCTAATGCAAGTCACATTTGAGAAGGTTATAAAGAGGGAAACTTTCTCAGTCGTGCTGAACATGCAGATATATACAGCTCTAGTGGCAACGTTGGCTTCTCTTGTTGGGTTGTTCGCAAGCGGTGAATGGAAGACTTTACAGGGAGAGATGCATGCCTTTGGCACAGGGAAGTTATCTTATGTGATGACACTTTTGTGGACTGCTATAGCTTGGCAGATAGCTTCCGTTGGAGTAGTGGGATTGATCTTTGTGGTATCATCACTCTTTTCAAATGTGATAAGCACACTAGCTTTACCCATCATTCCGGTCTTCGCTGTGATTTTCTTCCATGATAAGATGGATGGAGTGAAGATTATTGCTATGCTGATGGCCATCTGGGGATTTGTTTCATATGGCTACCAATTATATGTTGATGACAAGAAAGCTAGGAAGACTTCAACCATTGTGGAGGAGAATTCCTAAGTGCTCTTGACATTGTTCTCTGCAGCTCTTACCAATCTAATGTATTGGTACTGGGCGAGGTACTAGTTGTTATCTATAGCCAATAGGAAGTTCATAAGAAAGAGATCAGGTTTCAATTGTTTTTTTCTGGTCAGATACATCTATTAGTTCGTTCCTATGTAATAATGTATTCTCATGGCAAATATAAATAATAATATGCTCTTAAAATTTTTGATTGTCCTGTAACTACATGCTTTACCTTGAATGTTCTGGTTGCAGTTATTGAACCACTGGGATGCTGTGATACTATTTGTTTGTCATGATTTATTAGTCTTTCTAGGTGGTGGGTTGTGGTCTGGGCGCCTAAATTTTGTAAAGCGATATTGATTACTGTTGATTAGATACATTTCTGCTGTTTGACTGGGAACTTGCTAGTATGTTAATAGTTGCTACAAATTTCGTAGTACTATTTCGCCTGATGTTTGTATAAAGCTCTTGACCTTGACTACTCCAGTTACTCCTGTTCAGAGTTATTGGAGGGTTAGCATGTAGAAGCAAGCCTTTGTGTTGTTTTATCTGGAAACTCAGTACATGCATCAGTAAAATGCGTAATTTGACTTTGGATACCTTAAAATGGTGATAGCAGCAAGTAGTTTACTTACATTTTGCTGACCAGAGAGGCCAAGAGCTTCGCAACATAGCAAGTCTGCTTGAGAAATACCTGAAGGTTAGTTATTGAATTCTAATTCCATGCACATATATATATATATATATATA
>LAPY01002939.1:56718-67147 GCA_000970635.1 Eragrostis tef
GCCGCTCCTCCGCCTCCCCGCGCGACCGCCGCGTCCACGCCGCGCGCACCACCAGGGACTGCTGCGCGGTCGCCACCAGTTAGAGCAGATGTGATGTGGGGGCATCACCCTCGAACCGAATCGAATCGAAGCAAAAGCTGGTGTGCGCGCGAGAGTGAGGAGAGGAATCGGACCTGGCGGTTGCCGGGCGCGTTCGGCGTGGGCACGGCGACGGAGGCGGACCACGAGAGAGGCGAGGCGCGGAGAGAGGGCGGGAGGGAGCCCGCGGGGAGTGTTGGTGTCGCCAGGTAGAGGGCCGCCATGGGCGCCGTTGAGAGAAGCCCGGACTCTGAAAGGGAGTGGAGGGTTTAGCCGAAGGCTTATCCAGTGGGCACTTTGCTCGCTCTCGCTGCCTGCTTTGCAGGGTTTTCTCTGCTACCTCGTCAGAACTTGACACGATTTCCCGTACCATGGACTTGTGGTGACACATTCACAGATGAATTCGCCGTACCATGTCCATGCAGCCTAGGCAGGCAAATCTATCAGATCATCATAGAAATTTTATGTATGGCTACCTCACGGATCCGAGCGACTTATAAAGTTATGGCTGACGCTACATCTATTGTGGAACTTACCATCAAAGTATCAACAGCTGAAAGTAAATATCAGCAAACGCCTACAGTGCTGAATAGGTGGGTCAAATATTCTGCTTACAACCATAAAAGGTACGAGTTGAGACTGACGGCAAACGCTCTAGCACCTTTTGACATCAATTATGGTGCATCCTTTCGGCACTGCTGGCAGTGACCGACCCATGACCACAATGAGAGCGCACAAAAAGTTGCAGAAATGAAGCAGCCGTAGGTGACAGTCACCCTCGCTCTCAAACAACAAAACTGTAACGTCGACAGACATAGGTGACACCAGCGTTCACAGCCTACAGTCCCACGAAGCGACGAAACTACATCAGGAATTGCTACGTTTACTTCACATTGTTACATACATGTATCACGCTCCTACAGAAGTAGCCCTCTGGTCAAAGCAATGCCTGCTGGATCACAAATAAACTCTGATAACTAACAAACACTCTTTCTCAAGTTCACTTGAGCACCAAATCTGACAAGATACCAAACCAAAACATTGATTTCTTGAACAGACTGCTTCTCAGCTTTAGCGAACTCAAGTATCCTTTTGCAGCAGCACTGGCACCACATCCCAAGACGCGCAACCAACTCAATATATGTGGCATTTGCAATATATGCACGTCAAAACAGGGCATCGAAACATGAGAACTGCAATGAATGGGCAATGCGGAGGGCCTCCTCTTTCCCCTTCTCTGTTGGTACCTGCTAAACAAAATTTCCATGTGGTCCAGTTACAAAGTCAACCCTCAAACACAAATGAGGGAGACACATTTCTACATCCTAAGATCCTAGACTACAAATATACATACATGTATGGAAATTACCCAATGCCTCCATTAGTGCAAACCCATCCTCCAAGCTAGTCGGATCAATATGATCTCATCAAGCCAACAGCTTTGCTCCAGCCAACCATGATCAAGTTTGGACCACATATGCACGGCTGAGCAACTCTGACGTATATCTTGGGCTCCTACCAGAGACAATCTCTGGTCTTTATAGACAGGGCATCTAGAACCAAATGTTCATTTATTTCATCCGATGTCAGTGAAATCTGACAGAGGCTCCAACTCCTCGATACCAAGAAGAAAACCAGGTTCATCATGATATGGGAGAAACTCCTGGCAGTCAGCCTCTTCAGAGAGATCCTCGGAGTGAGCGAATTCAGAATCACTGATACCAAATTCAGATAGGGACTCGCTGACATGGAATTCAGCTGTACTTGAAAGTAGCTGACCAGGCGTCCGGAGAAAATTATTGATGCCAATTGGCCCTTCCTGATGCGATTCAGTAATCTTCTGCATTTTGGATTTAGGAGGCCTTCCAGAATCCAATGCTGCTTTGTGCTTTCCAATCGACTTCGGACCAGATTTCTGTCGAGCAGCATCATGTATGTGGAAAGCTGACGATGCCCAATGAGAACCTTCACCTTCAAAACAAGCTTCTGATGCCAACCTGCATTGAAGAATGTACATGATGCACTACCCTTAGTTCATATAACTGAGGTTGGCTAAACACTACAAAGCTCAATCGGTAACAGCAAAGCATGAGAATTTGTATTAACACTGACCTGAGTCTGTTCTCAGCTTGTCTACATGAAAGTCCAGAGAGTAATGATTGATCCACTGGCTCCAAAGACTGTGCAGATGGTTCAGGTTCTAGTATGGACACATTTACAATAGATGGGAAGTCATTGTCACAACCATGACGATCTGCCAAGAAATCCAATTCTAATTCTAAATAGTTTCGACGGTGTTCCTGATTTCTTGTTGGTGGAATCAGCATTCTTGTACCCTGAACCTGAGCATCTACAAGGGCTTTGCTAACAAGATTGAAGCTTGGCCTAAAGTTTGTCATAAACAAGTTCTCGCTTGCACCAGTCTTCTTAATAGAGGACATATGGAAAGCACTAGAGTAAGTACTCGTACTGCGGGGATCACGTCGACATTTTGATCTCCATACAGACGAAAGTACAGCCATGAAATGTTTCTGGAGGAGCAATTCATTATTAGGAAGTTCACTGGTCACGTTCACCAACATCTGTGCTTGTTCCTGCAAAAGAAAAAGTCAGATGTGAGCTACACAAACAAGTCAGACATGAGCTGTTTATTGCAGCTAAAAGAACAATCAAAACGAAGACTTAACACCTGGATTAAGCATGGAACACGTAGTTATCCAACGTCTCAACTAGTTTACTTGGATTCGAGCTAAGCTGGCTTAATATGTGGCAAATATTAACTACTCAAATACAAGAAATAGCAGAGCGGTTGTGCTTATCAGTTACATAGTTAGTTCTACAAGAAATCCTGTGCCATATATTTCAACTCACAAATTGGCCAGTTTATAAGAGCTATAAAACAGAAAAAATTACTTCAAGTTAGTTCAATTGATTGTTTCTACGGATAATCCTTACTGACTCTGAGAAGCTCACTTGCATAGTTCCAGAATCATTGTAACAAACCAAAATAAAGTTTTCTCATGATGAAATAAGCCCAATATCTTGAATGACAAGAAATCAACTCACCTCAGACACTCTCAGTATAGCTTTTCCAGGCCCAGAAGGAACTTTTTCGCTGTTTGAATTATCTGTGGATGACATAGCATATTTGCAAAACAGTTCTCGATATCTCTCACAGCAATGCACAGGATGACGATATCTTCCCCTATAAAATGACCCACCCGGTAAGGAATGAAGAACATCACTTGCCAGTTCCCAAAGAGGCCCATACTCATGTACAGTTGCACAGAGAACTGCATCTTCCTCAGGTGTCCATGGATCCGGAGCACAATCTCGAGACCAAATTCCCTTCTTTTTCAGTCTCTCAGGCTTGATAACAATGACACGTTTTACTGGCATGCAAGGGATGGAAACTTTGCCATCATTCTTAGTTCTTATAGCGGATTTTTGGTCAGACTCATGCTCCCTAGGTGACAAGGCTTCTGAAAAACAATTTGACTTAGATGTTTTCTTGAGCTTCTTCAAACTTCGGTTGTTACTGTTTTCTTCCTCGGCAGCAGATATTTTCTTACGCTTGTTAGAATAATGGCATGGTGATTCATCACTTATAAGGTCAGGTGAGAGTGCATTGTCATCAATGCTCATTGTATCTACAGATGTTTCCTCCAGTATGACCTCTGACTCAGAGGACAGACGAACTTTTTTCAGGGACTTAAACTTGCCTGTCTTCTTTTTGTTCTTTTTTGACTTTTTGCGCTGACTGCTAAACAAGGATGACAAAAGGAAGTAGTCAATAGTGTATCAAAAGCAAGCTAAGGCCTAACCAAAAAAGGAACAGTCAAAATGAAATGTCCAATGGGCTATTTCTGCAAGTTGATAAAACAGAAGTGAAGTGACAAAGAGGAACCATATGTTTGCTGTACTAAAAAGTAATACAGGAGATGGTACTTCGACATGTTCAGAATTAAAATTGCTCGTGTTTTAAGAGAACAAATTCTCATTTATTACCTCATATTATCATTCTTTTCCTCCAACTCCATTGCTGCTTCGCGAGCTTGTCTTTCCTGTTCTTCCAACAACTGCAAGCATTCACACCATGTCAGCCTATCATGCATTGTGTCAAAATACACAAATAGAAATATAAGTAACGAAAGACCTGTTTTTGAGTTAGAGCCTCGACATGTTGGCGATATGCTGTAGTAGCAAAATCAACATCCCATGCTGCAATAGAAACGACGTCAATATACCAAAGCCAACAAAAGGAGAGTAGGTAAGTCAAGAACACTAGCTCCAGCAAACAAATTGTTCCAAGTGGCAAAGAACATGTTACATTGACATAAAACTTACATTCATAAGAAAGAGGTTCCTGATCTTCATCAATTTCTGCTTCTAAATCCTCTTTGAGTTTCTCAATTCGATCAAGCTCCCATTCTTCTTCTTCAACATTTACCTGATGGGAAACAGCAGCTTTGTTGATTACTGGATCCCAGAGTTCCATAAAACGCATTGCATATCTATCAATTGGCCGGAGCTGATTTTCAAAAGATGAGCTTGCATGTCCCGCTGCAGCAGCAGCTGCAGCCATCTGTTTCACATCAGCGAGCATGTCAATATCCTCATCACCACCAGCCAATGTAAGAGCCTTGTCTTCATGCAATTGATTGATAGGCACAGGAACAGTCTTCTCCTTATCCGCGTCAGAAGAGTTGTATTTATGTTCTTCGTTAATGTGTTCGTCAGGTTTTAAATCTTCCTCATTTACAAACTCATCATCTTCTGGTCTGACAGCAACCTCCTCGCTGAACTCTTGATTGTCCACAGCTTCTTCCTGCTCCAGCTTCTTGAGAGCCATGTAATCAGCTTCATCCTCTGCTTGTCTAATAGCAGCTTCAACATCAGCATTTGATAGCGCAAGACCCAGATCATTTGACGATCCAGTGCTCATAGAACAGTCCTTCTGCTGATTCTCCGCCTGAATAGATGCATGCCCAGAAAAGAATTCCATAGGATCAAGCTTCTTAAAAAATTCTGTATTGTAGCTACCTCGCTGTATAACTAGATCATCAAGAGCTCGTTTCTGATTTGCTTTCTTGAGAATGTTCTCCTCTATGGTGCTTTCACTAATGAGTCTATATATGTTAACTTCACGAGTCTGACCAATTCTGTGGCATCTGTCTTGCGCTTGTTGGTCCATTGCAGGGTTCCAGTCACTGTCGTAGAAGATGACAGTGTCAGCACCTACTAGGTTGATTCCCACACCACCGCTGCGAGTGGACAAAATGAAAAGGAAGAACTTCGGATTCGTATTGAACCGTTGCATTAGGGTCTGCCTCTCCTCTGGCGGGGTAGAACCATCTAACCGTAAGTATGTATACCCATATAAATTTATAAACTCTTCCAACACATCAAGCATCTTAGTCATCTGAGTAAATATCAAGGCTCTGTGCCCCTCTGACTTCAAACGTCGCAATAAAATAGCAAGTTCCTGCAACTTTCCACAATCAAATTGGATCAAACGCCTATCAGGAAAGTAGACTTGACGGCGAACAATTGCAGGCCGTATAGGTGAGAGAATGGGTGAAAACTCATTCATGCATTTTTCTCTATATGCGGGCTCAATAAGAATAGGAGACTTCCCTTTGCTGCACCAGCAAACAGGGGTAGGAGCTCGTGCTGCAGGAATTGCAAATGTAAATGATTCAACAATATCGAGCATTTTCTGAAAGCGTTCCACAGCTGGAAGAACAAGATTTGCTAGGCTTGATGAATAATCCAAGTGACACAAAGGGTTATTTCTCTTCTCAAGAAGATCAGATACAGGATGCTTTACGGACAACACCTCTCTCATGTTTGTACCGTAGACAGGCCTCTTTTGACACCGCACCCTATTCCACCATGCAATGGAAGCCGCCCTCTCTCTGGATTCTTTGATTCTCTCCTCCTGCAGGGCTTTCTGAATATCTTCAAAAATATTTGTTGAATTACTTCCATTACGATCCTGTTTAGAGCAAGAAATTTCCAAGCTCCCAGAGATGATGCTTGGAGGGCAGGCAGCAAAGACCTCATCAACTTCCCAGGAAGTCATGCTAAATTCATTTTGAGTAAACACAAGATTCAGTTCAGACAAGTCAACTTTAGAAAATGGACTCTTATCCAGAAGCATGCAAACAGAATGGCTGAGCTGCAGGTTAATGCCTGCCATGTCAAATGAGCTTACTATCGGTCGACCTTCAAAAAGATCTGGATGGTTACAAACCTTTCTAAGTTGCATAATGATACTAATCATGCCAAAATAATTCCCACTTGCCAGTGTTGCCTGTGTATCTGAGCTAGCAATAAAATCTTCATATAAATTTCTCTGTCTTCTAGAGAGTCGGCAGTATATGACATGTTCATGCTTACTTGGCAACTGTTTCTCAACATCACGTTTCAGTCGACGCAATATAAATGGACGAAGGACATTGTGCAATCGATCTATAACTTCTTTATTTACTTTATCTTGGCCCTCCACCATTCCTGAAATTGGATTGCAGAACCAATCTTTGAACTCTTGGTGAGACTGAAATACATGAGGCATCAAAAAATGCATGAGAGACCAAAGTTCCATAAGGTCGTTTTGCAAAGGAGTTCCAGTCAAAAGAATGCGTCGCTTGGAATTAAAATTAAGCAATGTCTGCCATCGCTGTGATTTCCAGTTCTTTATCAAATGGGCCTCATCAAGGATAAGATACTTCCATTTCTTTCGCTTAAACATTTTGGAGTCCTGTATAACAAGCCTATATGTTGTGATGCATACATGGAAGTAATTTGGTTTCATCCAACCCTGGCGTTTCTGCTTTCTTTCCTTTGCACTTCCGAAATAAGTCAGAATCTTAAATGCTGGGCACCACTTGAGAAACTCAGTCTCCCAATTTAGCATCACACTGGTTGGCACAACGATAAGATGTGGACCCCATATCCCCTTCTCACATGCGAGGTGTGCCAGCAAGGATATAGTCATGATTGTCTTCCCTAAGCCCATTTCATCAGCAAGAATTCCATTAAGCCTCTTCTCATACATAGCAACCAACCAATCAAGCCCTATATGCTGGTATTCACGAAGTGAATGCTTAAGAAGGAACGGGAACTTTGTGCGCACTTTCGTTGTCAAGAAGGTGTTACCAGTTGGTTGTGCTGATCTAGCAGCAGCCGCAGCGTCTGCAATTACATCATCACTCTTATCTCCATTCACCATCTTAACATCTGTAGCATCCGCAGCTGCCGCAGTTATATCATCACCCTTATCTCCATTCACCATCTTAACATCCGTGAGCTTATTCTCTTCCACAGAATCTTCTTTCACACAATGCTCTGATGCTGTCTCTGACTCCAGAGCCTTAGCACTCACATTACGCGCATTTTCCAGCATGTCTGTGGATTGGTGATGCTCATATGTATCAGTTTTCACTTTCAAAATGTTTGCAGATTGACCATCCATGGGCGTGTCAGTATTGACCTTTTCAACAAAATAAGGTGAATCCTCCGATTCTGTTGTCCCATGATCTGTATAGCCATCCTAATACCAAAAAAAAAAAAACATATTAAGAATGGGACACCGTAGGCTATTCTAAGAAAGCAAACAAAAACTCTTGCTATACCTTTTGGTACCGTGCAAGAAGTTCTTCTAGTGGGATCTCGCTTTCCTTCTGCAGTAACTTAACCTGCATCTCAAGAGAACAAGGGCATACATTAGCAGAAATTTTGCAGGAAGAATGTAAATGTAAAGATGGATGTAGTTCTAATAGTCTAAGAGTTTATTTCTCACTGCTGATCATGGTTTAGTCTTAGTTCACACTCCGAAAACCTTGTTTATTAAAAGGAAAAATCAAAAGCTATAGATGGAGCTATGCTGAATCCTCTGCGTACACTATTACACCGCAACACCTCGGCCCATATATATGGTTTTAACAAAAAAAAAACTATAGCTGTGATCTGCCAAGTTTGAATATATACGCATCATTCACCAGTGAAATCACATACTAAAAATGGGATCAAGGGAAGGACTTGAGAACTCAGATGAGACCCGGGGAAAAAAAGAGTGTACAATCTATCAGTAGATTTACAGTAGCTAAGAACACTTTTTCCTAAACAGCAACAGGACCCAATGAATACATTTCTAATGAAATCAATCAATCGCTATTTCATCTGCATGATATAATCAGACGTCCTCTCAACAAATGGAAGTCACTTCTGTACAATTTTGTTAAGTACACCGTCTATGTGCCATTCATCCTACAACATGTGCGACCACAGTTTTGTACATTTTAATCCAATGTAACATGAGTTTATTTGACCAAAGGTCATTGCAGGCAGCCCAGAAGAACCTTTTTGTAAATTTTATATCTTGACATGCCCAGAATGCTGTTCATTACAAAAACTAAACAGGCAAACTTCTGAAAAGCATATCACTAACCTTAAACAGTTGCATAACTAGTAATGCGTATATCAATTTTTTTAAAGAGCTTCTGTACTGTACCAATTTACGCTTGTTGCAATCAAAATTGAACAAAAGCACTTTAGCACACAATACAAACAATTCAATAATATTACTTATTGATGTCTGAAATCACCTCATCCAGATGATCAGGATCTTCTTTTTTAGCCAGCTCTTCCTCTTCAGACAAAGTTGTTTCGTCATCCTATCAAAGGGATAATAACAAAATGAAGATTCGCGAGGAAAAGGAACTTAATGTACAGAAAAATAATGGATGACTTTAGTTTCACTGTTTCTGTAACCTTCCATCCAACGGTATGATATTGCAAAACCACAGATAAACAAGAAGGTGAAGAGGAAACAAGATGAGCACAGCGATGCTACCTTTCCTTCATCAGAAGCAACATAATCTTTGTCCTCCTGAATACAACAGAATATCACAGTTATCAATAGTAAGTTTAGTATAGTAACCATACTACGACACAATTCTCAAATATGTCAGAAAGTGCAAACTGACAGCAGCTCGGTTGGTTAGTGCCTCAAGCGGTGAGGCCTCCCACCAGGGTTCAAATCCTGGTGTGCGCCAATTTGTGGAATTAAAAAACAAAAACTCGCTGGAAGCCTAAAATATAGTCTTGGGTGCCATGAATCCGGGCCGTGGGCTGGTTTCGGCTCTCCTACCTGGGGGTAGTTGCAGTAGTCACCAGCACAGTTAATGGTGTTCGTCCCCAAGTACTGTGCGGCCCTATAGGATGAAATCGCAGTTCGGGGTTTTCTCGACCGAGAAGGCTGAGCTTCTCTATCAAAAGAAAGCCGTGGGGGTGGTGTTAGCCCCACTGGTCGAGTTTTTTTTATTTTCTCACTCATTTCAATAGTTCGATAAAGCTGACAGAGATTGAATTGCTGAAATATATTGTCGAACATGGGATTTGTGATTTGATACCTCTCGGTCTATATAAAACGCTTAACTGATGTGATACTATCAAAATAACAACCCGTCCCTATTTCCCAGACAAAACAATATACACCAACGAAATGACAGCCTGTTCCAATTCCGTGGCACAAAAGAATTATTATGGGAGAGTTCTCTTTAGAGAAAGACTGGGAAGATATAGACTAAACAACAAAACAATACATACTTGCTCATCCCTAGAAGAGATATTGCCGTTACTTTTTCCCTGCAAAGTTAAGGTCGCCATTAGAGAAGATTCTATGTGCAGGGTTTCATCCCCCAAAAAAAATGAGGAAAGAAAAACACAGAAAGCAAAAGTGTACATGATTCTTCTTCACAAACTCAGCATAAGAATGACCATCGTCCCCTTCCTCCAAAGAATCGTCCTCATCACTTGATGAGCGAGAAGGTTCATGATCACAGCCATTAGCCTGGTTCGATGTATCTGAAGTCAAACTTATCCACATCAATCACAAGGAAAGCAATAAAAGAGTTTGCAGCAAACAGCTAAATGCTATGAATGTGTTTGTGTTTTCTCACCTATAATCAAATTCTTCGAATCTAAGTTACTATCAATGCCTTTGCTGTCTGGACTACTTTCCCTGCTAACTGAGAAATATTCAATTGATCAAATTATCATTTGGGTGCCAAGCAGCGCATAGCATTGTTCCTATCTATACGTGAAAGTGGGTAAAACAGAATCACTGTAGGAGGTCACCTTTGGTTAGTTTTGCATACATCTTGAGAATATCATCTAACGGTAGGTTGGCTTCTGCTTCTAAAGCAGCTAATTCTTCATTGCGCTCAGCTTCTGTGATCAGAGCTTCGTCCTCATCAATTGTCCGCTCATCATCATCCTGCAGAAGTCACATACACCAGTATGATTCACGTATTACCAAAGATTGAAAACAATTCCACAAACAAAA
>LAPY01002940.1:34346-67551 GCA_000970635.1 Eragrostis tef
AACAAATCCGTATTCCCCCCCCCCCCCTCCTCACACATACAGAAACACATGCTATTTCCCTCGCGCAAAAAAAAGAAAAGAAACACATGCTAATTACTCGAGAAACATGATAATGGTAATACTGCTACTAGTACTACTAGAACCATTGCTTGCATTGATCCTTGTCCGTCCGTGATGGCTGAAGACAGTGGCCAAGCTAGTGCTCCTCCCTGAATACAGTGAGCATCACAGTGGCCTACGTCTACACGTACGAAATCACGGCCATAGAGCACAACCACACGAGTGCCACAGAACCTCATGTCCCGTCCAGCGGATCCTTCCCCGCACCCGATCCTATACAGTATACTCCTACACAGCTATATATGGGTGGGTTGGGTACGTAGCGCGGGCGCGCCTACCACTGCGATCGCCAGCGCGCATGTCATGGCATGGCCGATGGCGCGGCGAGTGACAGCGACGGCACGGCACGGCACGGCGACAGGGACGGCACGCACACGGGCGGCGGACGGGCCATCCCACATCTGAGCTGCCTGCCGTATAACACCCTCGCCTCCATTATGGCCTCTGGCCCCTACTGCGTGATTAACAAGCTTATCTTACGAGATGACCTGCCCTCGGGTCCGGCCCCTAACCATCTCACACCACATATCTCGGTTGCAAAGTGCAAAAAACCTCTTGCAACTTGGATGACTGATGGTAACTGAATTACTAGTTGTTGTAATCTTCCCACCCACCGGCTCAACTGCGCTTTAGCTTGGCATCTGCAGGTTAAGCACTCACTCACGTCTGCACAGCTGGATCCTATTACTGCTGGTAGCTTTTTGTTTGTTACTACTACTCTACAAAAAGTGCGGCAAACGCGCCATGAATCTAAATGGTTAATTATTTTCCTAGGGCTCTCTGTGTATGAACATTTCTTCACAGCCAATTGAATCGAACCGCTTTTGTAAAACTCCTTTAAAAACAGTCGTCGAGTTCCTGCGAGATAATCAGAATCGTCAAGGGGACGCCACTTGTGCATGCGAGCGCGAGTACGTGATGCCCCCAGCCACAGGGCAAGCCTCGGCGCCTGTCGCGTCGGTGCCGTCCAGCGCATGTGGAGCGGGCGTGCCACACGAGGACACAAGCCGTGTGTCACATGCCTTCGTTCCCGTGCCGTTGCACGAGTGGGCTCCATGGATGCCACATTGGGAGGCCGGCCATGTCGCATAATGCCACAACACGAACACCGTCATATCGATGACAACACAAAGCTGGCTGATATAACTCGCCATGAATTTGTATATACAAACACCAAAAGGTTCAACCGTTCTCAAAACAAGATCAAATGCGATACTATCACTTTATCATTTAATAGAATCAGGGCCACGATAATCTTGTCAGCTAATCTGTAAACACAAGCTCCAGTTTTTTGCACATGAACATCTGAGCACAACCGGCAGAGAAAAACGACGAGTACAGGGAGCTCTGAATCAAGCGAAGTGGAAAACAGCAGGAACTAGACAGGTCTGGAAATTTCTTCCGCGCAAAGCTAGGCGTGCATCGTTGCCGTCTTCTTGAAGTCGATCTTGTCCACCTTCACCTCGCCGTCGATCAGCTCGTAGACGTACACCACCACGCGCAGGCCGTCAATGTCCATGAGCACGAAGCTCGGGTTCACGTCGTACGTGATGCTGCTGTAGGCGCCCGTCGCGGACCCGGGGTTGATCACCACGCCGCCCTCGTGCTTGTACGCCTTGAACTGGTGGGTGTGCCCCGTCACAAGGATGTCCACGTCCAGCTGCCGCTGGAGCATCGCCAGGGAGTCCAGGTCGCCCCATGGAACTACCTGATAGTCGCGTACGCACAGGTAGAAAGAAAAAGGTTAGGAAACATAGATATGGCATCTGACTATGCATGAGAAAAATCTCAACATTTGACATGATCATTTATCACAATTAGACGACCTAGTCAGCTGGAATTCAAGATCTGCACTCTGCATGAATGTGCGTTTTACCCTTTGCCTATCGATCATGTTCAACAGCATAGTATGGCTACAAATGATGGCACACATACTGAAAGGACATGTAGGCTATGCAAAATGTGTGGTGGGCAGGACATGGTGCAGAACATGGTGAATGCACTGGCAGATACAATGAACCAACATCTTGCATTGTTCTCCAGCAGTAAAGTTCAAGATTCCAAGGATGGTTCTTTCTTTGTGACCATGCTTGATGTCCCCAAAGAGGGAGTAGCAAATCACTTTATGGATATGGTCGATTGAAATCGATCCCTCCAATTCTCGCAAGACCTCCATCAAGTTGTTCAAACTTTACGAAACTATTGATGTTCTTTGGAAGAAGCCCTAGACCATTTGAAGATGCGTTGAATGCTGCCGTATTACCATTGCCGCAACCACATATTCCGTTGTGAAAGTTGAGCCAGTGGACATTCACCAGTCAGGGGTCACTTTATAAACGCTTCATTTTGGAGAAAAGCTAGAAAGGTGGCCTTTACAAATGACACTGATGCGTATAACAGGGTTTGATCTTCATTCTTTCCAAATGTTCAGTATCTAATTCAGAAATTCAGTGACTAAATCATCACATTTTGATGCAGGCAATAATTTTCTTTACATGTCAGTGTACAACTGTACATGTGTAAGATTATATCTTATATATCTTATTAGCATGGCATGAAAATAACAGTTCTCATATATGTGTGTAAAGTGCAAACCTGATGCCCATGGCACAGCCCCAGCTTAAACTGACCAATTGTAAGTGTCTTGGTCTCTGGGTACCGAGCATCCTCATCATATTCACCTCTCGTAATATGGAGATCAGGACAAAGGCTTTTCAGATAGTCATGAACTTCCTAGACAGAAATAATAAACTTTATTAGGTAATACGAAGTCATAGATAAAGATACACATGAGATTATGGGAAAACAGCATCCAGGTACTGGCCACTGGCGTTATATTAAAACCCTCAGCATGCCTCCAATATATGCCCAAGAAAATTAGCACTGGTCTATATGCGATTCACATATGATTATTCTTACCAACAAGACAAATCAATCATTAAAACTTGATGCGCTTGGGATCTCGCAAGGCCTATGATTTACATGCATTTTATGCCAATAAATTTAATAGAAGCTTTAAATGCCACTAAATTTAATAGAAGCCTTAAATTTTATGTTGTTGTAACCTTTTGTTATGAAAAATAAAATGATACAAGATACATTTTGTCCTAACTCCATCTTCTGTAAGCCTATCCTGCAAGCCTAAAGTCCATTTGTACTAGAGGTCCAAAATAGCTGAGATACTCTTTAGCATATCCTGCAAGACTAAGTCCATCTGTACTAGAAGCTAAGCTAATTTCAGTGGGAGGGGGCCTGGGTGTTTGTAAGTAAACTGCTCCAATAAGCTAGTTTATTAGGGAAGTTTGAACAACACCAGATGGAAACAAATGGACCATCAGCAGTAAACAAATTATCATACTAGAACACATTGCCAGCTCTTTAAATGCTTTGCAATTTTGCAAGGAAAAATGCTCCTCAGAAGGCGATGGATGATCTTTAGATGACTTGGTTTGCACATTATTGTGCCTTAGGGGAATATTTGGTCAGAACCTCCCCTGAGTTCACTCATGCGGAACAAATATGAACCATCTACCTCTTAGTTATGTTGCAGCTTTGCCAAGCTAAGTTTGAATTATGCAGACACTGCTCTATAAATTCCCTTTCGCTAACCGTATATATTAATTAACCAATAGGGTTCTCCCTACATATCTCGTCACGAAAAGCTCAGTAAACTGCATAGGTCGTGCTGACATCCTAACAAGCTATGTAATTATAACACTTCATTATAGGCGACATAAGCATCTACTAATACATAAGAAACAAACTTGACAATAAGCATATTACAAATAGGACAGATGAGACTAAACATTCTTCAGCTAATCATTTGGAGCTCCATGTTACCAGGAAGATTAATGGTACAATAATGCAAGCCGTTACTGCGTAAACAGAACGAAAGAGGGAGTAGATGCCATGCAGTTCATCAAGAAAGATCAAAGCTATAGCATTATTCAAAGAATGATACAAATTTCTATATGCTCATTGGTACGCAGCATCAACATGCATGCCAATAGACATTACATCTCTTTTCGTTATGTGTCTTAGTGGTTGCATAAAGCCCAGTTGGGTCAGATATATTAGTCAACATGTTGCTTATTCAGAGTTTGCCTTTGACAGTTTCTAGCGAGGTAGAGCTCTACAAACAAGATGTGAGATGCAACTTTGGAGATCCGAATTGTTAAAACATGAGCACATAAACCAAGAGTCTATAGAGTCTGCCAAAATCTAACACAAAGCTAAGTTCACAGCATTAACTCAAGAAACCCTGATCACAAGGGGGCAGAGGCCACTGAATATATTCTAGTACGCCTCTCAATAAGACTTCACAAGATAATGCAAACTGGGATACTAGCATCTTGATCTAATACAAGAAGACAGATTACTACAATGAGGTGTGTGGTTATTGTTTCGTCGGAATACATGAATATCAATAGCAATTTTCGAAATTGACCTCTGTTAGTTACTGATTTCTGTCCTGTGTCGAAACAAGGGGGTCTGTGGTGATCTCTCATTCCGGGTTCCCACAGCCCCAATGGCCGCCCAACCACACCAAACAGACGATCGCAGAAGATTCACCCTGGAACGCCGCTGATCCCAATTCCACCCAGTATTCCTCTCCGGATGCTGCTAGCCACGGCGCTACGAGCTTGGCCAAAAAGATTGGACACAGGGGAAGGGGGAACTAACCTTGTTGCAGAGGTTGCCGGTGCAGATGATGTGCTGGATCTTGCCGGGCACGAGCATGGACTTGAACTTGGCGGGCAGGTCGGCCGCCCGGTGCGGGATGTGCAGATCCCCGAGCGCCAGCACCAGCACCATCGTCCTCTCCCTCTCTTCCTCCGCCTCTCCTTCTTCGTCTCCTTCTCCTGCACCCAACGATCCGAGTCACCGACCCGAGCTGTATGTGCTCGAGCTACTGAGCAGCATGAACCGATCCGGGTCAAACACCTTGGCCCCTTCCGCGAGATCGTTTCCCTGTTCCTCGTCCCCAGATGCAAGCAGCAACGGAGGAGGAAGAGATGCGCGAGCACGTGGGGCCGAACTGTGGGCCGGTGGGCTAACGGGCCAGTCTGATGTAGGATCCGCGTGGCGCGTTGCCGCCTGGCTGGGGGCCGATCTGCTGGTGCACACCTGGGCCGGATTTCCTCAACGCACATGGGCTGGAATGATGTATCGGATATAATTGAGCCCGTAATTGAATCATTTCCAGTACATCTTTTTTGTTTTGAAGCTCGATTTCCAAACATTTTTTCATTGTGCGAAAAGGAAACATGAGGGCCCCTTAACTTTTGACAAACCAACCCAAGGTTCCTCAACGGTTTAACCATATGTTTAGTTAGTGGTCATCTTGCCAACCCATGCGTCGACAGCGATCAGGAATTCCGGGTGGTGCGCCCTTGCATGGCTCGACACATCATAGATTGGCTTGTCCAAAAATACCAAAATCCTCTCACTGCGTGTATCCTGTTACGTCGCCATGACATGGATCTCTGCCTAACATGTCGTATGGGGGAGTCAATGGATCACTTTCAATGGAAATTCAGCACGTGACTGCGCTGCCGTGCCGTTCGCGAACCTCGCGTCATGCCTGACGCCCGCTTAGTTTCTGCGCCATACCTCACGCTCTGTACATCTCGTAAAATAACATGCTCCATGCTCCTGTGGTTTCTTGCACTTCGGATCGTGGACATGGGTTTAATTATCTTTTTGTTGGTTGCTGAGGAGTGTTGATTGCGACGGGATTGTCACTTTGAATGGCTTTTCGTGAACGGTATGGCGCAAGGAGACAGATCCCCGAGCGCCAGCACCAGCACCATCGTCCTCTCCCTCTCTTCCTCCGCCTCTCCTTCTTCGTCTCCTTCTCCTGCACCCAACGATCCGAGTCACCGACCCGAGCTGTATGTGCTCGAGCTACTGAGCAGCATGAACCGATCCGGGTCAAACACCTTGGCCCCTTCCGCGAGATCGTTTCCCTGTTCCTCGTCCCCAGATGCAAGCAGCAACGGAGGAGGAAGAGATGCGCGAGCACGTGGGGCCGAACTGTGGGCCGGTGGGCTAACGGGCCAGTCTGATGTAGGATCCGCGTGGCGCGTTGCCGCCTGGCTGGGGGCCGATCTGCTGGTGCACACCTGGGCCGGATTTCCTCAACGCACATGGGCTGGAATGATGTATCGGATATAATTGAGCCCGTAATTGAATCATTTCCAGTACATCTTTTTTGTTTTGAAGCTCGATTTCCAAACATTTTTTCATTGTGCGAAAAGGAAACATGAGGGCCCCTTAACTTTTGACAAACCAACCCAAGGTTCCTCAACGGTTTAACCATATGTTTAGTTAGTGGTCATCTTGCCAACCCATGCGTCGACAGCGATCAGGAATTCCGGGTGGTGCGCCCTTGCATGGCTCGACACATCATAGATTGGCTTGTCCAAAAATACCAAAATCCTCTCACTGCGTGTATCCTGTTACGTCGCCATGACATGGATCTCTGCCTAACATGTCGTATGGGGGAGTCAATGGATCACTTTCAATGGAAATTCAGCACGTGACTGCGCTGCCGTGCCGTTCGCGAACCTCGCGTCATGCCTGACGCCCGCTTAGTTTCTGCGCCATACCTCACGCTCTGTACATCTCGTAAAATAACATGCTCCATGCTCCTGTGGTTTCTTGCACTTCGGATCGTGGACATGGGTTTAATTATCTTTTTGTTGGTTGCTGAGGAGTGTTGATTGCGACGGGATTGTCACTTTGAATGGCTTTTCGTGAACGGTATGGCGCAAGGAGACAAAAGTGACCGTGGACTTGTGCGCGCCCTTTGTGCCTTCCGGGGGTGGCAACGCTGATCGAAGCAGCACCTGTGGGTTGCGAATGCGATTGCTTATAATAGAGTTTATTATCACACCAACCAAAAGGAAAATGTGGCTCTGAACAATACCAAGCGGCATGATCCTAAGCCCGTTTGAAAGGTCGACGTTTTACGGGAGACATGTGAAAACTATTGATGAATTTCCTACAAAGTCCAAAGAATACAGGTGTGGTAACAGACAAGCTACAAAAGGACGCAGAAATGGATTCGCATTGTTTAGGCGCCATTATGCTCCAAGAAAGGATCTCTAAATCGACGACAGCTTCCCGCGTCATATGGCGCCGTGCTGTTTTGCACAGGGTGTAGGTTGCATGCAGTCGCCTGCCACAGCCGAGCTCAACACCCGCCGCGACGAACATGCCAAACAGCTCCACTCAGACTTCCGAGCACGACGGGGTGACGCCAACGCGCAAGCAGCGGGCCCAGGGCCCACCCGTCCATGTGCTGAACGGATCCATCAACCGCGCGGGCCAGTAATTTCAGTGCCCGATTTCCAACGGCTCTTTACTACTGACGCCAGGGGATCAAATACAGCACTGACGTGCCTTTCATAATCTCGTTATACAACTGGTCAAGAGAAGATACGGACATCTTCCATTTTTTTTGTTGCTGACTTAATTGGAATACAATTATTGTGTAAAAAATATTGCTAGGAGTATATGTACGAAGGATATTAAAGGGGAAACTCTATTTTCAACAATATTCGGCAGAACAATCTCAACTTTCACTTTAGTTTCTCATATTTAGAGGGTGGGTGGATGACACTGATCTGATTCTATACCTTTCGGTTTCCATGGTTACCGAGATGTAGCGTGTAAACTTCATTTGGCCTTTTACTTTAGAACATCCACCATTTACATTGCCTAATTCGGCCGTGCGTTAATATTTCAAGAAACATCTCATGTATAGCACTAAAGGTAAGGTATAGAGATCAAATACGTGTTCTCCTTGCTCGCCAACCCTTATTCACCACGAAAGAGACATACCTAACAAAAATTGCACAACCTCTCACGGATCTTTGTTTTTGCACCACAGTTCCTGCACGATAAGTAGAGAGAGTGAGGTGAATGAGGAAGTCTTAACATATTCTGGTTTCTTACATTTACAAACCCATGTCACGTTCTAGTATTTGTTTACAACTCTCTTAAGTGGGTTTCACCTCTTTTGCATTATTTTCTGCTTAAAAATTCCATGTTTCTCCAAGGTGTGCGTTTTAAGATAATTGCATGTTTTATAGTTTCCCTATTTCGTTTTCTTTAATCAGCAACTACCCAGACCTTTGTCTGAGCTAACTTATTTAATATTCTTATCGTTTCACTATTACTCTACTATGATGCATTTAACTGATGAATCTACTCTGATGCATTTAATCCATCTGATCCAATATTGGATACTACTATCTTCCTTGCTGAGCTGTAAGTAACCGGAATCCATGTGCAACATTCTGTTATTAAAGCAGCAACAGTAAAAGCGGAAGGAAAAACATCTCATTCTATTTAGGGGACAGATAAAATCCCTATCCAAGCGGATATCCAGGATCGGCCGACTCCTCCAGAACATTGCAGGCTGCAGGCAACTAGAAATTTCCAATATTATAGAAAAGGAAATCCTAAGTCCAGCACATAAAAAAGGGAAAGAAAAGGAGAAATGGAAGCCTGAAAATCCTGAAAACCAAGTCGCTGAGCCGTGTGGCGCAGCGCAGTGCCGCAGCGAGCGCGTGAGACGGCCGCCCGGGCCCCACAGGCGCGTTGTATTTTCCCGAAAACTATATATAC
Source organism: Eragrostis tef (assembly GCA_000970635.1). Classification (NCBI taxonomy): domain Eukaryota; kingdom Viridiplantae; phylum Streptophyta; class Magnoliopsida; order Poales; family Poaceae; genus Eragrostis; species Eragrostis tef. The sequence goes on from LAPY01002940.1 coordinate 43,104, forward strand.
CTCCGCGCTCCTTCCCCTCCTCCTTTCCCTTTCCTCCCCCACCCCCACCCACCTCCGCCTCAAGCCCTAGATGTCCCCCTCCCTCTCGGCGCTCTGCTCCAGCTCCTCCTCCCCCTGCCGCGCCGCCCCCACCCCGTGGCCCCGCTGGCCCCTGGGGCCCGATTCGGCGGTCGGACGGCCGGGAACGGCGCTGATTTGAGGGAGCTTTGGCGGTGAGGTGCGGTGGGATTCCTGAGCCGCGTGGCCTCTCGGGGCCCCGTGGATGGATGCTGTGGAGCTTCCGCTGCCAGCGAAGGTGGATTTTGGAAAGATTCTGGCGCCGGCAGCGGCGGGGGGGGGGGAGGGGGTGGGGAGGTCCTGAGGCGCTGTGCGGACGCGGATCGACGGCATGGTGGTGGTATAATCTCTTTCCGCTCATTTCGTTGTGTCATGCGTTCGTATGGTCACTCTGGACGAACTGGGTGTGATTTGAATTGTTTGTGGAGAGACGATTTGACTTCCTGGTCATCTGGTTTTAGTGTGTAAATGGACTTTACGCGCTGTGGTTAGTGGTGTTAGCTGTGATTCTGGACTGATGAGTTGTGTTTAGTGAGTAATTAGTACCATTTTTTGTTTGAGATGACTGACAGAAATGGAAAGGAGGGTGCTTTCCATTTCCATGCCTGTATTGTTATGTGGCCAATTTATCATGTGTTGGTTGGATGAATTTGCGCTTCTGTTGCCAATTGATCATGTGTTTCTCGGATGAGCTCGAATTGCCTCGTTGAGATGTGAGTTAATGAATGAGTGATCATGGTGGTATGCTCTCTTCCCGCTCCTTTTTTTTTTGGTGGTGCGTTCATATGGTCATGGTGGAAGAATTGGGTGCGATTTGAATTGTTTGGGAGAGCCGATTTGACTTCCCCTTGGCCTGATTATGGTATGTAATGAATTTGTCAGCTTCTGTTGCTGGTACCAGCGAGGATTCTGTAGTGATTTTGTTGTGTTTATAGTGAGTAATTACTGTTATATTTTAGATGGTGGATTCAAAGGGAAGGTGGGACTTTCCATTTCTGTGCCTGTATTGTTATGCAGCCAATTGATCTTGTCGCAGCAGATTGGCAAGCTCCCTTTTTTACGATGTGCCGTTTTGGTGTTGGTTTCGCTGGATTGGTTGCTCTGTCAGTTGCCATGGGCTGTGCGCGATTGCTTACTCTCCTTTTGTGATCTATACTTGCCTGCGATAGATAATGCAGTGTTCTGTGTTTTCTAGCGGTCCTTGAATGCTTGTGATTTGCTATATTAGTAATGCTACCTGCTTTTTGGCTCACTTAATGCCGCAATTGATTGCGCGGCGCTCCTGTTTTTATATGATCTTTAATTCACCTTTTCTACTGTGTGTTCTGGCATCGTTTTTATGGTCTGCATCATAGATAAATAAACATTGAATTTGCTTTTCTGCTCTTTCTCTCTTTCAATTGTCCTCCTTCTTAGTATAGTTGAATTGTTCAAGCTTTCGAATACATTTGTTTGTTTTTATGGACCTTTTTTCCTTTGCGTGCTTTTTGGTATTGATTTGTAACTTCACCCACAAGAGAAATATATAGACCCATAATTTTCAATGATACAATGATAAGTGCTTAATATTTTGTCGAATTGGGTAGTTATTGTCAATGTTTTCAAGTCGTCCGATCGCAATTAGTCGGCACCTTGAGCTCGATTAGGGGTGTCGACCCGATTAGTCCGACTAATTGTCGATATATCGCGATTAGTCGTCCGACTTGGGGGTGAACGACCTGAAATCTGTTGACAGGCAGGCGTAGCTGGGCTCGAGGTGACCTATTGGGCTGGCAGTTTGGCCCATTAGGGTTGCCAATATGTTTCCTGTTCCCCACGAGTAATCCCTAGAAGCCGTCGCTGCGTCGTGGGATGCCACCTCCTCCAGTCCGCTGGTGGTGGGCTCATCTTCTGCAGCAAGATGAGCTCGTCCTCCTCTGACAATGGTGTGTGCGCTCGTCGTCCTCTGATTCCTCTTGCTGCTGGCGGCACGTCCTCTGATTCCTCTTGCTGCTACCTGCCTGCCCTCCTCTGATTTCTCTTACATGCTGTCTGCTTGACATCCTCTGATGTGGTGTACATGCGCTCGTCCTCCTCTAATGTGGTGTACATTGTGTATATTATATAGTATATATAGGTATATATGTCCTGGAATATAGGGGATGACTATATGGACAATCGGGACCGACCAGGCTCGACTAATCTGTCTAGTTGTCGACTAACAATAACTAATTGCCTGGTCGGGCCCATGACGACTAGGATCAACTATACGACTTGTAAACATTGCTCATCAACTTGGTGCTTTTTGATGCATGCTCTGGTCTGATATTACCGTTTTCTGTTGGTCATTTAACCCGCTGCATATGTTGTGACATATACATTTGTACTACCATGATAGTGCTGTTATCCAAATAGTGGGAGTCACTGGTATAGCTGTTTGAAAATGGCAGAACACCCACTGTGAGATTTTGTTGGAGTTTTAGACGCTGACAATAACAACAACAACAACCACATCAACAAATCTTTTTATTCCCAAGCAAGTTTGGGTCGACTAGAGATGAAACCCACATGAACGAGCAAAGAAAAGTCAAAAGAAATAAAAGAAGCTGAGCTATGCCAATGTCCACATCTGTATAAAAGTTTGTGCTCCTTTGGGTCTTGGGTTGTTAGATATTTAATTGCTGTTTCATTTTGATACATTGAGGCATATATGTAGCATTTAACTTCCAAAAATGCCTTTTTTTTAGGGGAATACAGTGGGAAAACCCCTACTGTAATGATATATATTACTATGAAAAAATGTCATCATTTCACAGTTAAGAGTATTTTGGCTAAGCGTTTTTATTTGTCTAAAGGTTTTATGGTATGCATCTTTTTATATATAACTGCTTCAGTGGTGATTGATATGTAAAAAATATCTATGGGCAGATGTGAAGCAGCACAACCAGAATGCAGAAAGCTATCCATCTTATAGAAGCAAAAGGACTTCTTTGGAAGTCTCTACGCAGAAATCTTTTGCTCTTGGCTTCAAGTCCGTTATTCAAAACATGCAAATTAAACCAAAGCAGGGGTAGAGATATTTGATTTTATATTTTTCATTCTCAGGAAGAAGATCCATCAATATAATTAATATAAAAAGGAGTTAGCATTCAGTTTGAGAGAACAGTAAGAAGAAGTTAGCATTTAACCTAGGAGTTAGCATTTAGTTTCCTAATAGTCTATAACTATATATTTACATCATCTTTCATTAAAGATACATTCCAATGCATCAGGGTAGGGTGAACCCCAAAAATAGTAACCCAATAACTAGGCTCGTCTACCTTGAGCCCTGCACATTCATCGTGGTACATTTCCTTAGTTCAAGATTGGGATTGATGTTGAGATATATATGAGCTATTTTATTACGACTTGTTCTATGGTTATGTATGTGTTGCCTATTAGCTTCACTTATGTTAGATAGGACTGTCATTTAATCACCTTGAAAGGTATTAAGAGCTTTTTGCAAATCGTCAACCTCTTGCCTATCCTTGTCCAATGCCAAATTCATCTTCCATTGTACAGGGGCTATATGAGCCATGGGTAAGTCTTGCTGAGTACCTTCATACCCACAGTGTTGTTATTTGGTTTTGCATGTGAAGATATTTTCGTCACGGCTACTTCTATCCCACGAAGGGCATGATGCGCATGGATAATTTTTGTGGTTCGTGTTTTTCCTCCGATGGTGCTTGTGGGCTGAGCGCTATTGGTCTTTTGTCGCTTGCTTTATATATTTCGTCGCGTTGTACTTTTGGAGATAAATAAAGATTTGTAAGACACCTAATTTTGCTCTCTATTTATATCTTGTAATGATGATGGTCTAATTTTACATAAAATAATTCTCCATTTTATTACCTGCTCAACGACTCTCTGCACACTTTAATGGAGTTTTTGTTTCTGGCCCTTTCCTCTCAAAGCTTTGGGCCCTTTCCGATTTGAGCTTTGTTATTGTAGCAGCCTAAGGTTATTCGCAATGGAGTTGAAAGCAATGGTGTTGCTCTGATAGTTGTGGTTTGCACATCGCAGCGTTGGGTTAAATGTATGTTTGTTTTGATTGTCAATGAAATTTCTCTATTGTACTCCATCCCTTCTTGAGTCGTTGCTTGTACTCAAATTCTTAACATGGATTGATCCATTGAAATTCTATTGTCTAACCCTTGACCTCTCCAATTATTTGTTACGGAACATACTAACAATTCCTTGCTGAATGATTGGGGTGGTCTTGCCTCCATTCTGCTGATACATGCTGCCAGGGGGGTAGTTTCCATTGTTGGGATGGAAATTGAAATTGAGAAGGAACATATTCACAATTTTGCTATAAAAGAAGCTAGGCAGATTTAAAGGTCGCTTTAATCCTGTAGCACTGTATGGTGTCTCTGACAAGATTGAAATAAAATATATTAATTGAACATTTTGGGATATAACTCTTGGTACGAGCTTTGTTAAGGTGAACGTGCAGTATGAATGGAATGCTGAGCTTGTTAATTATTCTTCTTGTGGTGCTCTCATCCGTGTATTGCGTACCATACAAAGTTTACTACTGCATGAACTTTGTATGGTATGGATGGAATTTTTCATTTACTAATCTACCGCATGGTATAGCTCCTGATCTATTTGTTTTTCCTCTCATTGGGCTGTATTTCTGTAGGGTAGGGCAGTTGCCAACTCATTTGCGACGTCCGAAGTTGCCTTTTTTCTGGGTCTTAATATAGATATGCTTTAGTGGTTTAAATAGAACAACAAATGTTTTTTAGTGAATCTATAGCTGAACTATGCACATTCCAGAGACGGTATTTATGTTTCCAAACCTAGCAGTTCGCTTCAGTTGATTAACAGTTCTTTAATGAGCTCTTGAAGTTAAAATGGGACTTACTGTTCATCATATTTCTGGTCTCGTCTCAAAAAAAGAAAAAGAAAAAGAAAGAAGGGGCCCTGTTCCTCCTACTAGGAATGTGCCATTTGGTTCATATGGAATTAACTGCCACGGTTTTCAATCACCATCTGCTATGTTATTATACTTGCTTTAATGACCATGCTACTGTTTGATTTAATATTCTGACAATAAATACTTTTGCACTTATCCTAATTATACACAGAAAAATCTCGGTTGCTCAAGCAGAAGCGCGTTTCTGATGCAAAGAGAATTGATAAGAAGAATATTAGGTCTGGTGTCAGATCAAAATATGATTGTTTCTCATCAAAGGCTGGTTTAGCAAATTTTGATTCTGGTTTCTTGGGAAACAGCGTTCTTGGTATGTAGTAACTGGTTGCAGCTACATTTTATTTCTAAGCAAAGTTTGCTAGTTATTTGTTTTTTCTTTCGTTGACTTCTGATACAGGACCCTAGTGGATAAGTGTATATATGATGCCTGTACGGAAATCTGCTAACTGTATTTCTAGACATTGCATACTTAGACATTTTAGGCCATTATGTAGGAAGGTTAGCTCTTGATATGTCTCTTGATATATCAATATTTTGCTTGTTTATATTCATTGCTGCGCCAGTACGTGTTAATCTATTTTGACATCTAATATGTGCCATTCACTTCAGATGCTTACTTTTCCAATTGTATCATTTGATGCTCCATCCTGTTAAAGTAGTAATAGGTGAATGGGATGTATTTAGCACTTATATTTAGCTGTACAGCTCTATGACTTATTTCTATTTCCCCCCCATAGTTGCTCTCTTATTTTATGGTCAAAATTTTCAAATTAGATCATAGTGACTATAGTTCACTTGAACCTTTTCTTTTTAAAGAAAAGTTCAGTTGAACCTTGCTATAACATTTCTTATTTTCCGTCTGCCACTTAATATTTCTGTAAGAAGGGTGTTACCTGCCCTTGTTGCTCTACCAATTCATTTTCTTGGAAGTTTGTTTTTACTCTCCCACATAGGTTGGTAATACCTGTGAGTGTGATTTTGTCGAGTTATCACTATTCTAGTTTCTCATTTCTTGTTGCTTTCTGGATTTTAATCCTTTTTCTGCTCACTTAAAATTTGTTAACACATTCTATAGCTCCAGTGTTTTGGTGATTGATGGTCCTTTTGCTGTTGCTTTTTGCCTTTAGCTGCTTAAGCAAATTAGAAAACACACTTAGAGTCATTTGTTGAATTCTACACCATTTACGACATATTTTTTTGAATTTCTTTATCTATTTCAACTAATATGAATATCATTCACAATAACTAATTTCATAAGATGCAAAACCATGGTATTTGTTCAGTCATTAGTTGCACCTCAAATTGTTTATCAAACCTATTTGTATCATAACTTTCTATGTTTGACTTGTTTATTCAGGGGCACATGGTCTTAAATCTGATATTCGTGACGTCACAGATCATGTTGAGAACCTCTCATTGAGCGAGCTTCTCAATGGCACTTACAAGTATTCTAGTTTAGGAAGAGAAAAAGGAAAGAGGGTATTGCACACCAAAGATGAACTCTTAGTCTCTGTAAGAAAAGCTTTTTCCATGCTTTCTGACATGGACAGATATGGAAAGGAGTCCAGTCTCATCCTGAGCCCTAAGCCTCCTTCAGCAAGCAATACTAGTTCTGATATCAAAGAGCAATGTGGTGACAAGCCATCCTCGACTAAGGTATGTGGAATTATTAGTGTTTCATCTGTTATCATGCCTGGAAGCATCTCACAGATTCTTTGATTTTTTAATACCACTACCCAGGAATCTTCACAAATCAATGTCTTGGAGATGGCACTTCGTCGTCCAAAAGATATACTAAGCTGTTTAAGTCTTCCCCAAGGACAGGATCTGGACTCTCTTTTATCACCTGGAAGTGAGATCTCAGATACAGTTAAGCCATGTACGCCTTCCATGACAGCTCATGGAGCCAGTTTGCCACCATTTCCTTGGTCACACTCACAATCTGGGGGTTATCGACCAAATGTTGACTCTGGTAAACATGGGGCAAGTAGGAGTAACTCCCACTGGCAGTGGGTGAGAGTTGGGTGCAGTCTCACTCCTCCAGATGATGATAATTCGACTGTTCATAAAATTGATGATCTTCTTCAAGAGATGGATGCAACAAAATTATCTATCATGGATTCATTTGAAGGACGGTATAATTTATGTGGCACAGAATCAACTTCTGGATCACCTGTACAGATTCACTCAAGAAAAGTAGGGAATGGGCATGTTTCTCAGCAGCGGCAAAACCTGGAGAATGGTGATTCATCAGATGGTTTCCAGAAGCATGTCAGTGAGAATTCTCTTTTAAGAACACCTCAAGGTATGCATAAGTTTATTAAGGAACAAACTTCTTTAGTGCACAAGTTACTTTGATAAAAATTGAAGTTGCTAAAAAACGATATTTGAGAAGGTGCTGAGAGCTAGGGGCATGGTGGGGCTCAGCTTAGGCAATCCTAGGCTTTTTTTTTTTGGGTCTTGGCAAATGATCTACAAAAATTAATCACACATGAAATTTTTTTCGCACATTTCATAATTACAGGCAAAGTTTGGGGAGACGCCTAGACTAAAATCCTAGGCAAAGCGGTGATTCTCCACTTAGTGATTAGACATGCCTAGGCGGCACCTTTTAAAACTTCTGTGATTGCTATTCTAGGCTGCCTTACATACTCAGTATTATAGTGATAATCTACAACATTTTAACTCTATGAATCCTTTCTATCAAGTTATATCCTGTGTTCAAATGTAACACATTCAAGTTAAGCCATACATGAAGCCCCAATCATGTTCCCCCCCCCCCGATTTCTTAACACTACAGCTAGGTGCTATACAGCCAGGTTCCTAATGCCTTTGGTGTGTCTGGGTCATTTCTTTTGTTGTCTCTCATTTTCAGTTTCTTATAGTTTTGATGACTTATTTGATCTTTGTACAAGCAGCATCGCCAAGAGTACTGCGTGCTGCTGAGATCTTATGTGATATAAGGAGCACTGAACCGTGGAGTGCCCAAGGCTACAGCAATGGGGCAATTAAATGGCCAAAATCACCATCTGAAAAGGCCATGAAAGCCCGCAAGCCCTCATCCCCGTTTGGTACAGCTGAGAGCTCGTCGGGTTCTCGAAATAGTGATGCCGCACGGAATGGAAACAATCAGTCTTCCAAGAAAATAGTTGACAGGAAGAGTGATTCTACACGCTTGAATAACCCTGGTAAGGGGTCTATCAGGTGGCCTGTTCCTATTGAAGACAGTGCATCTCCTGTCAGGTCGGAAAGGGGATTAATGCTTGATACAAGGCAACCCCATGGTAATGGTGGAAGGCTTCCGAGCCAGGCGCCTTCACAGGCACGACTCGAGAAGGAGTACGAAAACCAGCAGAAGTTGAGGAAAGCAACGCTGACGTCATCTCTAGGATCTGGAGGAGATTGGAATAGGGAGAGGAACAAGAGAATGTGAATTGTACATTATTCATGATGCTGAAATCATAGGCAAACGGTATATCGTCTGGGATGGCGTAACCAGGCAACTGTTTCATAAGAGTTCACAGAACACTACCGGGGGGATGTGATAATTTAGATGGCGGATGATGTATCTATTGGGCATTTGTTGGCGAAGCTGTTGTAAGTGTAATTTCCTTTTGATTGCCATCATAGTACAGGCAACTCACTGTCTCACCCTCTTCTGTTGTTGTGTATTACTTGGTGTCTCTTGCTTGACTCACTGTCGATGAAAATAATAATAGCATGCGAGATAGTGCATTCCACCACGCACTTGCATCTTGCTCTTTCAATCACATCTCCATTATGTCAACTCTAACTACCATATCTTTATGATGGGAAATAGTTTAAATTTCATACCATCAAAATGGTAAAAGATCCATGACACAACCAGCTATGGCTTCCCTGTGACCTCGTTGGTCAAGGATTGAGACAAGGGGAAGGGTTTGGAATTGGGTGTCAGTACAAGAAAAACAAAACCCTTGTGAATATACCATCAATTCCATGCTCTTCATCAGTGCTCACAAGCTTGAAAATACTATCATGAACCCACAAAACATGTTAATATCATGGTAAGCCCATATTGGCTTCATGACCAACCACTTGCAACTTACCACACTTCTCTGCTACTTCGCTCGCACCGTTTCTCCTACCTCTCTTCCAACCACCCCGAACTTCACACGATCCGCTCATGCAATGGACATGAACGCCAATGCCGTCGTGAAGCCGCTGTGGCTGCGCCTGCGCTGCGCGCTCCTCGCGTGCGGCATCTCCAGCATCCTCATCGGCGCGGCCACGCTGGGCGTGACGCTGACGGTGTACCGCGTCCGCGCGCCCGTGATGACGATGAACGCCATCTCCCTCAAGGACGACCCCGGCAGCGTCGAGGCGTCGCCGGCGCGGCTGACGGTGGTGGCGGACGTGTCGGTGCGCAACCCGAACGCGGCGTCGCTGCGGTACGGGCCGACGGAGACGAATGCGCCCGCGCGGCGCACCGTGCGGCTGAACGTGACGGTGGCCGTGGCCGTGGGCGCGCTCGTCGGGGAGCCCGGGTTCCTCGGCGACGTGGCGGCGGGGGGGGTGGAGGTGGCCACGGCCACGAGATGAACTGCACCGCCACGGTCGCCGTCGCCGACATGTCCATCCGCGACCAGAGCTGCCTGCAGCGCGTCTCCTTGCAGTAGAGCCGTTCGAGCACGTTGCGTCGTGTTAATAAGCATTAGCTGTAGCGTCCATATGTTTCGTACGTGTCATAGGATTTCACTGATGCCAATAATCCGTGGTAAAAACGTCAGCCTGCTGTACTCCATTCGTCCAACATTCATGCATGCATCCGTCAGCATTGCGTTTCTTTCAGAAGTTTGTTCATCATCAACAATGTTTATTCTAACGAAAACATTGTGCACTGCAGTAGTCCTCGTGTTCTAGAGCAAGCGTGTCACGGGCCGATTATCGGCCACCGTAGAAAGCAAGGGGCTGACGACGCAACTCCCGCTTTGGGCACAGGATGGATGACTCGCTGACTTGCCTAATCTGTCCAGCACAACTGATAAGAATAGGGAGAAGGAAATCTTGTTTTCAAATAATGGCCATCGTCTCACCAATGTTGTAAACATGCATCCGTATTTCATTCTAGACAAGAAGAGCAGAGTAGCATTTCCGCCCTGTTTGGAATGTGAATTTGGATTCGAACATCTCAAAGCCTCGCAAGAATCCAGAAGATTTCCAGCTCCTCTCGTCCACAAAGCCACTGCCTGCCACGTACGCTGTGGGCCAGCGCGCTACTGAGTGCGGACACCGTGCACCGGAACTGGACGGCCGCAGAAGATCCCGCCCGCTGGCTTTTTCTGCTCCCGTCAGCGAAAGAACACCCGTCGGAAGCAGGACGAGGCGTGGGGTGGGAGCAGAGAAAGGGAAAGCCGAGCCGCAGCAAGGAGAGCAGATAACCCACTCCACCACCTGGTGATCGATCCTCGCGCGGCCATGGCCGGACCCACGGAGGAGGCAGCCTCGCCGAAGAACGGCGCCTCGGAGGAGGGGTTCTGGCTTCTCGGGGAGGACAAGTCCGTGCACAGGGCTCTCGGTGGTGGTAAAAGTATGAATCCTTTTTAGCTTTCCCCCTAGTGCTTAGGCAGCTTAGCTCGTTGATTGCTTATCCTGACACGAATCCTCTGTTCCTTTGCCACAAGTCATTTTGCGAGGGTTTTCATGAGATGGGTATAATTTCCAAAGCAGCTGTTTTTGGTATGGTAGTTGTACTGAACTTCCGTAGTTGGTGCGTAGGCTGTTCATTCCGACAGCAATTACTTCCATTCTGACCTGTGGATTAGTGTCAACCCCGCTATGGCTCTGCTGTTGTTGTTCAGACACACAAGCAATCGCCTTTGGTGGTTCACAAAAGTTTCTTATACGCTGGGGGAATTTTGGTTCTGATTCTTCCAAATTCCTATTTCGATTGGTGTCATTGATCACGTAGCTAACACGGAGGTATACGTTGTGATGTATTCAAACTATGAGTATGCCTCTGCTGCAGTTGTGATTTGGGGATAAAAACATTTGTGAATTGGGTTCTGTTCTGCATGCTTGAGATTTTTTTTCTTCCCTATTGGTTTACTAGTTTACCAGTCAAACACGTTAAGAAGCTCCTGAAAACCCAATGGTGAGAAAGCGCCAAAGATCACAAAAATATTGTTTATTCCAAGGTGGAAATTTGGTGGGTTCTGCCTATATTTGGGTGCCCACCGACTGTCAAAGTGTCAATCAGGGTTCCAGGTTCTGTTCGTTACCAACAGTAATGTCATAATTCAATGTGCAGACCTGTTTATAGACATGGAGATATTTGCTTTAATTTAGCCAATTTCTACGAGGCCCTCTCATCAAGTCCAAATCCTTCAGATCAGGAGGGAAATTGAACTACTTTCCATGCCAGTCCAAAGGCTATAGCAAACCCCTAACTTGATTTGTCTTTAGAATAATTTGGCCATCAAGGAAGCAAGAATCTAATGATCCGTGGATGTATCATAAAGTACATCAGCATTGAACTTTAACAGCAAGTTGTAAAGAAGTGTTAGATTAGAGGACCGTCTTCTGTTCTCTATTCACAAGAAAATTGCTAAATAGTTCATTCCAGTGAGTCTTATTTAATTGATGCTTTATTTTAAATGTTTTGTGATTCGTGGATTCCAATTGTGTGGCACACTGAATTTGGCCATTCTTAAGCTCAGCTAGTCAAACTTTTGTGATATCAATGCTATTCCAATTAAGAGAACAAAAAGATCAGCTTACAATTACAATATGGTTCGATTGACTTATTTACTATATTGCTTCATGTCAATTCGAATGAGTTTTTAATGCCTTTAATTTCTATAATTTATATGTAAAAAGAATAATAACGGTATACAGTTTTCTTAATCAAGGCTGAAGAATTCTAAAGCTTGAGATTTATTTCCCTTCTTGTTATGTGTGCACTAATGTAGGAAGATAGTAGGGAGGACTGAGGTGCGGAGGGACAGATGAACGACAAAAAGTTAATTGTAAAAAAAGAGATTACTTTTTTCTGTTGAAAATAATCATGCAGCATTAATCAATTTTGTAAATGAGCACCAATTAACAATTGCATAATCTAATTGTTAATGTTCTGATGCTATTTCTATCTAATCGATTCCTCAACTGTATTCCTCTGTGAAGCTGCTGACGTGCTGTTGTGGAAAGACACAAAGATCTCTGCTGCAGTCATTGGTGGTGCAACGGTCCTATGGGTCCTGTTCGAAGTTGTTGATTACCATCTTCTGACTCTCATATCTCATGTGCTGATTGGTGCACTGATCATCTTGTTCCTGTGGTCCAATGCCACTGTCTTCATTAAGAAGTGAGCGATAAACACTTCGACTTTTATGTGATGCTCTTGACACTGACTGAGCTTGTTAACTTCATCTGTTTCATTTCAGGAGTCCTCCTGATGTTCCGGAAGTCCAGATATCTGAAGATCTTGCTGTTAACATTGCGCTAGCATTGCGTGCTGACATCAACAAAGCACTTGGCTTGCTTCGGGAGATTGCTATGGGTCATGACCTTATGAAGTTTTTTGGGGTAAAACGAAAACTCAGTCGTGTTTATTTTTGCTGACAGTTCAAACTTTTGCCCATCCATATCATTGTTCCCATGTTGCAGGTGATCGTTGCCCTCTGGATACTTTCAGAGATCGGAAGCCTCAGCGACTTTCTCACCCTGATATACGCTGGTAATTCATCAATCTTCAAAAACTCTGCTTTTATGATTCTTCGCGCTCCTGCTATAGTTAACTAACAACATGAGTTTGCTAAACAGCGGTCCTGGTGCTCCATACGGTGCCGATATTGTACCATAAGTACCAGGACAAGGTGGACGATTTCGCTGCGAAGGCACACGGAGAGCTCTGCAAGCAGTACAAGGTCCTGGATGACAAGGTTCTGAGCAAGATTCCCAGGGCTCCACCAAAAGACAAGAAGCAGAACTAGAACTGAGATCGATTCACCCTGGAGCTCGAACCTGGAGGATGGCACGCATGTTGACTTGTTTAGGTTCTATATGATACATATCTGTTGGTCTGTATAGATTGTGTGATGGGAGTTAGTAGCCAGATGGTCTGACGTTGGTAGTAGCTTGCTGGGGTTGCACAGGTGCTCTATGTCTTTGTTGGTTTGAGGAGCCAAGATGTTTGCTATGGAGCTATATATACTTGACTCTGGTTTTAAAGCTAGATGGTAATCGGCCTGCAACTATGTTCGAAGCGTAATGGCCAGTACATATTCCACTTGAACTAATTTCCAGTTACGTTTTACAGTCCTCTTATATCATCAGGATTGATGTAATTAATTGAAGCCCCTTAAATTTATGTTCTTTACCGAAAATTAGTAGTTGGAGTCTAAAGAGGCGATGAGCCGATTCGTTCATGGGTGAGAAATAAGCAGAGCATACGCGAGATCGTGTATTTCTTTTCCTCTCAAAACTTGCGGCTAACACTTGTGCCTATAATTTTCGGCGACCTTGATCGGTGGACAGGAATGAAAAACTCACCGGGGGCGAGGAAGAAGGGGTTGCAACCGGGCAGGGCAAATCCAGCAGAAACCAACAGCGAAATTCAAAACGGAAAACTGGAGCCAGTGGCGCGGACGCCGACGGCCGCCGCCTCCGCCTCCATGTCTCTCCTCTCTGACCTTCTTACATTACAGACCTCCAGAAGGAGGCCGTCGGAGCGCCGTGCCGCCATGGCTCGAGCTCCGCTCCTTGACCCGTCCGATCCAAACCTCGATCTGCGCCGCGCGCATTCGATCTCACGGCGGCTGCTTTCCTGCCCGCTGGTAGACTTTGGTCAACACAATTTACATAAAACCCCCTAACTTGGATCGCGACTAATAGTCGCGATCCAAGTATTTTGCAAATAACACCCCAAAATGGATCGCGATTATTGGTCGCGATCCAATATTTTTCATATAACCCCCTAAATTGGATCGTTATTATTACCCGCGATCCAAATATTTGCACAATGGTCCCTCCGCGCTCTCTTCTTTTCAAAGTCCGGCGACGGCGAGTCGCGGCGAATGAACTCCAGCCCTTCCCCCGGCCGGGGGCGCTTCCCTCTCCCTTCCCCGCGGTGTCTCCTTCCTCCTCCTCCCCCTCCCTCCGCCATTGCATGTCGCTCCTGCTCCAGCTCTCCCAGTGTCTGGATTCAATCTCGGTCCGTACGTCAGGACGCTGGCAGGCAAACCTCGCCGCCGCTTCTCTCCTTGGAGAATAGCTATCTGAATTCTCTCCTTGGAGAATATTCTTCATCGTCAGGCGCAGGCTTTCGCAAGATGCAAGCTCGGAGTTGAGTCGGAAGGATCATTCAGATTGGAGATGGAACATTCAGAATTTGAGAGGTAACCTATGACTGAGCTTTCTGTTGTAGCCTCTTTCTGGATGAAGACCAATGTATTGTGCTATTAAGTTGAAGACAAAGGAACATGTAAATCATTTTTTAGCATATAAAGAGTTAAAAGACAACAGAAAATGCATGCCACTAAAATCTCATATCCAGAAAGTGAGTAGCTCTGTTCTACAGTTCAAACTTGCTCTGTTATGCAGTCCTGAGTACACATACTCCATTATAGTAGCAAGAAGTGAGATTCAACCCCAGCGAAAGGGAAGAGTTTACATCACCTAACAGATATAACACGATCATGTTACACGACAAACAAACAATATACAATAAAAATTCATAAAAATATATTGTATGGAGATATTACATGACAGAGCTCTAGAATACAAGAATTCATCATAATACCTTACAAGGTAATATTACATAACAAACCAATTAAATACATGAAATTCATCGTGGAGAAGAGATCAAATTAAATACAATAGCATCAATGGGGAAAAGAATTCTGGCAGGCGGCCCTCCAGTAGCCTAGTAGTGGCAGTCATTTGCCTTCTTGAAGACGGCAGCCTGGGCAGAAGCCGCGCCGTCAGAGGTCACGGCAACAAGGATGCAGTCCTTCACGTCCTGCGTGCTGAAAGGGAACTTGTTGTTCACTATGGAGTTGAGGTACGCAGCCGCTCCCTCACGCATCAGGGCATCGATGCCATCAGATCCAGTGTTGGACAGCGCGTCGTGCAGGTTCTCAAGCTTCTTGCCGACGATCAGACGGCAGGCGGCACCGAAGGTCTTGCCGAGGTTGCCAAGGGACCCGACAGCGGCGATGATCACGTCTGGGTGGTTCTTCCAGTAGCTGCAATGAAATCATGTTAAGATCCTTGCTTTGGGATGATCTACGATGTGTGTTGGTAGCTGTAGTTTCTCTTACTCGCAGGAGCCAGTGAATCCATGCATTGTGATTTCAGGAAACCCAATGGAAGGTGAGCTTGGGGTGCTTGGTGCAGAGTCGTCAGACGGTGCCGGTGTTGCGCCGCCTATTCCTGAGCCGTACGTCGGAGTTGAGGAGCCACCATCTGGTAAGATACATATGTAGTTCACCAACTGTTATCTCAAAGATTTCATGACGTTGCTACTTTCTTCGCGTGCGTAATTCTGAATGTTCAGGAAAGTATGCAGTTTCTGTTCGACAGAGTTATCAGTTCAAAACTTTCTGTTCCCTAATAATACTTACACTCGTGATTCATGCAGACTTAATGCACATTGCACAATATGAAAGAGACTGTACTGTTACTAAATACTCAAATGACTGATCAAATAAATTTGTGACACAAAAGGAATGAGGCCAGAGAAAATACATTGAGGAGCAGACGAGTACGTCTTCTGCTCAGACAGGTCACCCAGCAGACTCCTGCATGAGCTCACGGCGACGAGCCCCGCCAGGACAGCACTGAAAAAGAGAACCTTGCTGCTCATCTTGCCCCGATAAGTTTCAAGAGATTACAAGATTGTAAAGTAGGCGAGGCTGATCGAACTGTTTTCAGAAACTTGAGATGCTTGAGCTGATGAAATGAACGGCCATCGGGCACATATTTATACATGCGATGCGAACTGTCCACGCTCCACAGTTCCATTGATTCTAACATTTGTATATGTTCATCACACTGTTAGTGGTTGGAAGTCATTCAATGGTTTCAGTTTGTCCAGCTTGTCGCGGCGGCGTTCCGCTCTCAACTAGCACAGTGAGGAGTATTTTAACCCAAATCTTGTTGTAGGAAACTTTGATGGCTTGGCTGGATTTCTATGAGGCTTCTTTCCAAATGTGAGTTCGTTCCTGCAGATTTAATTGGAATCGGCGCTTGCCACCTACTCAGACTCCTTACCAATTCTTTTTGTTTTTCGAGCAATTACTCCTTACCAATACTCGAGCTGGAATTGGATGATCTGTTCCCTGAACTGAAATATTTAATCTGTCAAGTGTCAAACTTATTGGTGGCACTATCTACGATGTGTGTTGGTAGCTGTAGTTTCTCTTACTCGCAGGAGCCAGTGAATCCATGCATTGTGATTTCAGGAAACCCAATGGAAGGTGAGCTTGGGGTGCTTGGTGCAGAGTCGTCAGACGGTGCCGGTGTTGCGCCGCCTATTCCTGAGCCGTACGTCGGAGTTGAGGAGCCACCATCTGGTAAGATACATATGTAGTTCACCAACTGTTATCTCAAAGATTTCATGACGTTGCTACTTTCTTCGCGTGCGTAATTCTGAATGTTCAGGAAAGTATGCAGTTTCTGTTCGACAGAGTTATCAGTTCAAAACTTTCTGTTCCCTAATAATACTTACACTCGTGATTCATGCAGACTTAATGCACATTGCACAATATGAAAGAGACTGTACTGTTACTAAATACTCAAATGACTGATCAAATAAATTTGTGACACAAAAGGAATGAGGCCAGAGAAAATACATTGAGGAGCAGACGAGTACGTCTTCTGCTCAGACAGGTCACCCAGCAGACTCCTGCATGAGCTCACGGCGACGAGCCCCGCCAGGACAGCACTGAAAAAGAGAACCTTGCTGCTCATCTTGCCCCGATAAGTTTCAAGAGATTACAAGATTGTAAAGTAGGCGAGGCTGATCGAACTGTTTTCAGAAACTTGAGATGCTTGAGCTGATGAAATGAACGGCCATCGGGCACATATTTATACATGCGATGCGAACTGTCCACGCTCCACAGTTCCATTGATTCTAACATTTGTATATGTTCATCACACTGTTAGTGGTTGGAAGTCATTCAATGGTTTCAGTTTGTCCAGCTTGTCGCGGCGGCGTTCCGCTCTCAACTAGCACAGTGAGGAGTATTTTAACCCAAATCTTGTTGTAGGAAACTTTGATGGCTTGGCTGGATTTCTATGAGGCTTCTTTCCAAATGTGAGTTCGTTCCTGCAGATTTAATTGGAATCGGCGCTTGCCACCTACTCAGACTCCTTACCAATTCTTTTTGTTTTTCGAGCAATTACTCCTTACCAATACTCGAGCTGGAATTGGATGATCTGTTCCCTGAACTGAAATATTTAATCTGTCAAGTGTCAAACTTATTGGTGGCACTGTGGCAACACTAGTACTCGCACATATAAATCTGTCAAACTTCATGGAAACAGAGGCTTGAACCTGGAATTCTTTTTTTAGGGATTGAATTCATATGCTTTTCTTTGGGCCACCAACTTTTCCTGCTTGGGCCAAGCAAACATGTCACAGACAAGCCGGCTCAGCCCTGCCGGGTCATGTGGCGAAAACGACACTTTCAAGTCCGGCGGCCGATGAGCCGAGAACAACGCCACCTGACCAGACAGACCTGCCCTTCTCCAGCAGCCGCTCCGTCCGTCCCTGGACCCTGGCTCCCTTTGCCTGACCCGATCCGGACCCGGATTTGTTGGTGAGCAATCTCAACTCCCTCGCTCGGGTTGTCCCTCGTCCGCGCTGTTCTTGGGTAGTGGGGACCTTACTAATCCAGTCAAATTCGAATTCAGATGGGTGTGTATTTGTTTGGCGCGTGATGCCTTACCAATCCGGTCAAATTCGAATCCATGAAACCATAACCATCGTCTGGGCGCAATTCATTTTCCTGCCTTCATTGAGGGACGTGTCAGGAGGTTGAAAGGAAATACTAGCAACAGAAATAACGAAATTTAGAGAAGTTGGATACGCACTGGTTACATGCTCGGTCTACAGTTTCATTACAGTCTAGAGTTCACCTCTTTCCAGAGAAAGGAGTGGAACTTGGAAACTTTCTTCATGCTACTGTTTATTTACTTTTCAGTTCTGAACTTGTGGTAGATTCTGGTTCTACCAAACGACCCGTTCCTGACGTGCTAACTGTTTTTTGTTCTCATTTGTGTCGCCACAGAAATGGCGTCACCAGTTTCCGCAAGAAGAGCCCAACAAATTCCTGTACTGCGTACCAATGGTAAGCATATGTAACTGGGTTCTGTCACTTGATCAATGTTGCTTTGTTTTTCCCCCCTGTCATGCTGTTTTGGCAAGAAATTGCAAGTTCATATAATATTTTATTAAATAAAATTAGTTCCTGAACTTTTTATTTTTGCAACAACTTTTTATTTTTGCAACAAGTCATAGAACTGGGTGAACTGCCATCATAGACTGGCTACTAAGTTTGATGTCTGGCCATTATATTTTGGATGAACTGGGTGCACGTTTCTAGTGAAAGTAAATCAAATTGTCCTATCAAATCAGCTGAGTACTTCTGAATAGCCTTGATCTTTTGTATTCAGAATACCTTCTTCCAGTGACGTTCGTCTTTTGATTGTGTTGAGTTCTGTTATTATTTATTATGATATGAGTGCATGACAGCAACCATTTGTCTTTGTACAAAATGTTGCTTATGTTCACCTTCTTTACTTACATTGCGTTACACTTATTTTACTCACACAGGACTTCCAAGATTTTCTCTAGTAAAAATGTCATCTCTGGGAATAAACCAAACTAGCCATCAATCCAACACCATTGTAGCTTCATCACCAAGTCTTGGGGATATTAAAAGGGTCGATCCTGTAGTCAAAATGTGTGGCATCACGTCGGCTAGAGATGCGGAACTGGCTGTAGAGGCAGGAGCTAAACTTATTGGCATGATACTGTGGCCTAACTCTAAACGTTCTGTCTCATTGTCGGAGGCAAAAGAAATATCAAGAGTCGCACAATCTTATGGCGCTGAATCAGTTGGTGTATTTGTGGATGATGATGAAGAGACAATCTTACGAGTATCTGATTCATGCGGCCTTAACTTCGTCCAGGTTTGACTTAAAATGTTGTTTCGTGTGTTGTGCACCGCTATACTATTTTGGATATGATTATCATTTATGCTTTTCCACAATTTGCCATATGCAGCTCCATGGAGATGAATCTCGTGCATTGGTTCATACTCTTTCAAAGAATAACCGTATCGTTTATGTACTAAATGCTGATGATGATGGAAACCTGATTAACTCTCCTCCTGATACGGAACATGAACTTGATTGGTTCTTAGTGGACAGTGCAAAAGGCGGAAGGTTACATCTTGCTCATATTTCTTCTTGAATCAAGAGTAAAGTTTATTTGTTTTTTCAGTTTCTCCGTAGGCTGAAATTTCTTCTACATGTTTCGTAGTATGAGTAAATGGCAGGATAGCAATTGAAACCCAAAAGTTTGTCAGTTTTTAAGTGGTTTTGATGTACTCACCAAGTTCAAGATATTGCATCACCTTTTTACCCGAGTTTTCATGCCCTTATCTATCGTCAGTAGAAGTTTTCTTGGATCATATGACAAACACAAGCCTTTTACATTACAGTGGGAAGGGATTCAACTGGCAGAAGTTCCAGATGCCATATGTCAAAAGTAAGAATGGATGGCTATTAGCTGGAGGCCTTCATGCAGATAATGTTTGTGGAGCCCTTTCTGTTCTGAAACCAAATGGAGTGGACGTCAGCAGTGGTATATGCGCTCCTGATGGAATCCAAAAAGACCCCAACAGGATATCTTGCTTCATAAGTAATGTGAGATCCCTGAGTTGCAGATCATAACTTCGTTTGGTTGTGTAGAGCTCAAGTTCATTTAGTTTGCCTTCCTTGTGGAGAATGAAGCAAATTCATGTTGAAAGGTTGCTGAGATTCAAGGCGAAGTAGTGGTCAAATTTGTGAAGACTGAATGTTACATAAATCACTGTTTGTATTATTTTTTTTAAGAATACCAGGACATCTGTCCCTTTCTCATTGCATAACATTGGGCAAGATCAGTTTACAGCCCATATGTTTTCGTTCAGCAGTACCAGAAAAAGAAGCAAAGCCGCTAGACCTCTATAACAAGTGGATGCAAAGCCGCTAGACCTCTATAACAGGTGGATTTTGTATGCATCTCCAGTTCTGAGGCAATATGAACTGAACTGCCATCCATTCAATTTTGTGCGGTAGTGGAGTAGGATAGTTGGTCATTGCTAACTTCCTTTAGTTAACACCCCAGGAATGTATTAACATGTATTGCGTGCGGTTACTTGCAGCTATGGAACTTTCCCAGTTCTTATTTTGTTCTTTGCTGTGTTTGATTGCCTAGAATGTACAATTTTGAGACCAAAATTGCACAGCAGATGTGCTTATTGATAGTTCTTGACAAAAGGGCTATACCATCACACGTGGTTACCGAAGTATTTTGGCAGGATACCTTCCTTAAATGATGGCTCATTACAACATATCGGATTCAAGTTTAAGCATAATGACACATAACCTATATACTAGCGAAAACCATTTTTGGGTTCCAAGAGTCTTACTCTTAAATTAATATGAACTCCAGTCGATCACAAGTTAACTTACATCAACTAGAATCCTGTCCAAGTGTGCCTAATGAACTTGCAGGAAGCTTTCCTCAACAGCACTCGAATTCAAGAGACATACAGAAAAGATCTCAGTTGGAGGATACATCATCAGCATTCCAAGAGCAACCTTTTATGAGCCTATTCATAGGCTTCCAAACAAAATGCTTGAGGAACAGAATCAGTGGGTGCCCTCAGATGGTTGTGTGTAGGAAAATGAAGGTTGTTGTGGGGCAGTCGGAGGAGCTGGAGGAGAACCAGAAGTCGGGCCTGCAGGCGGCGGTGGATTTGTTTGATACATGGCTGGAGGAGCTCCGCTGCCGGGAATGGGAGCGCCTGGGGCTCCAGATGTCGGAGGCGGTAGTGTTGGAGGCCTTGGGAGAGGTGCCATCTGCATAGGCATTGAACCAGGTGGTGCGCCTGGTTGCGGCATGGAACCAGGTGGTGCGCCTGGCTGTGGCATGGAGCCAGGTGGTGCGCCTGGCTGCGGAATGGAAACAGGTGCGCCCGGTTGCGGCATGGTTGGTGGAGCTCCAGGATAACCTGACAGACATTTGAAAACGTGGATCATTATTTGATTGAAATGTATCAGAGGTTTAAGGCTATTTACTGAAAGTGTAAAGGAAACATTTGAGAAAGTGACAACATCAAACTATATAGCTGGCCTCCTCGACATCTATTCTAATCTCATTACTAGGTAACTCTAGTTTTGCGCCCCTTCAATTAGTTATCTAGACTTCCTTTTAAAACTTCCATTCATCACCTGGTAAACTTCAATATTTCAATAACTGATGCAACACAGAACTGAAAGACAGCAACAGTATAACAGCAGTATGTGTTCACGAGTAGCAAGTGAAGGATGCTCATAATATTCAGTACTCCGATATTTTTTTTCTTGACGTTCAGAAAAAGCTTTAGTTCAAATTTGAACTATGATTCAAATGTCATAAAAAAAATATCAGAGTGAGTAATGTAATGGACAGCTCCATCCAAGATGTCAACAATTTCATGATAGGGTTCATCATACAAAGCTAATGCCTGAACAAAGTGTAGACATGATAAAGTACCAAAATTAGGCCATGGAAAACTATCAGGCATTCCCCCCACAAAGTTTGCCTGTTAGGAATGGGAGCGCCTGGGACTCCAGATGTCGGAGGTGGTAGTGTTGGAGGCCTTGGGAGAGGTGCCATCTGCATAGGCATTGAACCAGGTGGTGCGCCTGGTTGCGGCATGGAACCAGGTGGTGCGCCTGGCTGTGGCATGGAGCCAGGTGGTGCGCCTGGCTGCGGAATGGAAACAGGTGCGCCCGGTTGCGGCATGGTTGGTGGAGCTCCAGGATAACCTGACAGACATTTGAAAACGTGGATCATTATTTGATTGAAATGTATCAGAGGTTTAAGGCTATTTACTGAAAGTGTAAAGGAAACATTTGAGAAAGTGACAACATCAAACTATATAGCTGGCCTCCTCGACATCTATTCTAATCTCATTACTAGGTAACTCTAGTTTTGCGCCCCTTCAATTAGTTATCTAGACTTCCTTTTAAAACTTCCATTCATCACCTGGTAAACTTCAATATTTCAATAACTGATGCAACACAGAACTGAAAGACAGCAACAGTATAACAGCAGTATGTGTTCACGAGTAGCAAGTGAAGGATGCTCATAATATTCAGTACTCCGATATTTTTTTTCTTGACGTTCAGAAAAAGCTTTAGTTCAAATTTGAACTATGATTCAAATGTCATAAAAAAAATATCAGAGTGAGTAATGTAATGGACAGCTCCATCCAAGATGTCAACAATTTCATGATAGGGTTCATCATACAAAGCTAATGCCTGAACAAAGTGTAGACATGATAAAGTACCAAAATTAGGCCATGGAAAACTATCAGGCATTCCCCCCACAAAGTTTGCCTGTTAGGCCTGCAGGATGAGTACCTGCAGTTTCTAACGTTTGCCTAAAAAGTTCCAAACAAAGAATGCTCATAAACATCTTAGAGTTGCAGACAGCCAGGATGAAAGAAAGCAATACAGAATTGAAGGAACAACAATAAAATGGAATTGTTGGCTTGTGATCATGAACAACGAAGAAAATAAACGATCTTACCTGGAATACCCGGGGTTGGTAAAATTGGTGGTCTGCCTCCAGGCATCAGTGGAACACCAGGTTGCATGAAAGGTGTGGGTAGAATTGGCAGACGAGGACGCATCGCACCTCCTGGGAGTGACATAAGATGTTGGCTGAAAGGGGCACCAACTTGGTATGCAGCAGCTTGGCCAAGGTGTTCCTTGATTCTTTGATCAATTAAGCTTTGAGTCTGCTGCTCCTCAAATTGCTGGTAGTAGTTTCTAACGTTTGCCTAAAAAGTTCCAAACAAAGAATGCTCATAAGCATCTTATAGAGATACAGCCACCGAGAATAAACAGGAGTTGTAGAGATAAAAATAAAATAAAATGAATACCTTATGTTTGTATCCCGCATTGTGTTGCTTACGGACAGATGGCTGCACCAAGTTTTTGCAAAGCAGTTAACTCACATATCAGCAATAAAAATACAGGATAGAACAAACAGAAGCAGAACTACTCTTTTCAAGTCACTGCTACGCTATTTGATGGTCTAAAAAGAAGAGACTTGTCTTCTACAGAGAAAAGCAAGAGGGTTGCAGTTTGTAAATATGTCAATGCACATTATTTTCTGCACCAAAATAGGTGGTTTTTAAGTGCAAAAATTGTATGTTATGTTGCACAAAGGAGGATACACTAGTCTCCGGCAGTCTTAGTTAATCATCTATTATATCAAAGGACCACATAACACATTTGGTCAGCAAATTGAATTCAGCCCCCAAGATAAACCAAGGGAAGCAAAAATGTCTAGGGAATCAAGCATGAATGTAACCTAACGTCTTCCAAAGGAAGGTAAGGGTAGCCATTACACAGAACTTTTCTTCGCCGTATATTAATGGGATACTTATACATTCCAAAGGAGCTTATAAAAAATTAAAGAAACAGAGCAAGCAAGAATCACTAACCGAGTCATGGGTCAGGTAGGTGTCGCAGTAGTCGCAGTAATACCTGCAAGCAAAGAATGAGAGAAGAATTCAATACACGCGAGATTATTATTCAAGTGCACCCAGGCAGGCTGAGCAAAACGACACCACTCCTGCGCTTCGCTGCCAGAAGCCCAGATCCCACAGCAACCACACAACTTTCTTCTCAAAGCATCAAGCACCCCGTCTAGGGTTTCAAATCCAAGTCCTACCGCCCCCACCCTCATCCCCAATCGCCCCACCACCGAAGGAAAGGAGAGAGAACACTCACCGAGGCATCGCGACGGCGTGTTTCCGCACCGGCGGCGAGCGGAGGAAGGGGATCGCGTCACGGGGGCGAGTCGGAGCGGACCCCCGGAATCTGCTGCGCCCTAAAACCTCCCCGATGCGAAAAGAGCTGCTCGCGAGAATTCCAGCACTCTTTATGGGCCGGGTTGGGTTGGTCATAAAAAGTTGGCCCAATCCGAGACGGACTCCACGGCCCGTTAGCTGCTGATCTCCTGAAGCCTCCAAACGCAGCGGGCCCACCGTTCAGTGTGCTGTGTCCGCGTGGCCACTGGGACCCCGTCTCTCTTCCGCTTCCGCCTCGACACGCCGCCGCCACTGCTGTTGCCGGCGGCCGGGAATGGCCCGCCGCGCCGCTCGCCTCCTCGCTATCCGTGGG
>LAPY01002941.1:14552-25099 GCA_000970635.1 Eragrostis tef
AATTTATTGTTTTCTTCGGTTAGTGTGGTAATTTCTAGTCCTTGAAAAAGTGAGCGTGATGGCTTAGTTTCTTGATGAAATCTATTATATTAATATTTGAAGGTTTGAATAAGCCATCAAATTCGCTTTCAAACCTCAAAAATTATCTTCTATGGAAAAAAGAAAGCATAACATCCTGATATGAAAAAAAAACAAAGCATAACATCCTGATATGAAAAAAAACAAAGCATAACATCCTGATATATGTTAACCGTTTAGGGCATGTGCATGACTTCACTTGATCCTGAGGAGCCGACAGGATTGTCCATGGCCGTCGTGGGCACATTGCACGGCCGCCTCAGGGGCACAGGGCAACGGGTCGCACATACGTGTGGAACAAGCACACTACACGATATACCAATGGACCGTGGTGTAGTGAATGCAACCAACCCCGTAGAACAAGAACGACACAACAGCTGGGCATACGCTTATTACACGTAGTGTGCCATCTGATCTCTCTCACCATCAGTCCGTTGCCGGCTAAATATGTCGAGATGGAGGCAATGCTCTCGCGCCACAAGCACAAGCAAATGGACGGTGCCCAAGACATACTAGCTAGCTTAATTGCTGTCTGCTGAGGCTTACCACTCCCTTGTGATCGATCTAAACTTAAAATCTGCATCGTACTACTCTGCTGCTTACCGTGTGTGATCACCACCAGGTCAGGTGGAAGGGAACATATGAGCAAATAAATGGAAACCCGTCAGCGCGATTCGAGATGCTGTCACACACGCCTATAATTTATAAGCTACATATAAACACATAAAATGGATATATATAAGTCTCAGGCTAGTTAGGCAATGATTTCATAACATAGTATACACAGGCGTGCGCGGGGTCGACACATGAAAGCCTGAATTAAGAAAGCACACTCAGATAACATGTGGCAAAGTAGAGAATATATCAATGTAAGGAAAACAATATGAATGGGTTGGCAGGTCGTAAGCTCAAACATAGATCTCAAATTAATGAGCTAAGACAGGACACTCCCAAACCTTGTCCTTGCGAAAGGAGTGTAGAAAATGTCAATTCAATGCATCTATACTCAATAATATTTAACGTTGTAGGACATTAGAGGAGAAAGAGGAAGAAACAAACTTACATATGAATACATTTAGAAAGGTTCAAGTAGTATTTCGTTATTTTATTATAATCACACTTTTGCAAGAACAATGTTTTTAGAATAGATTATGCATACATAATACAAACTATATTTGGTATACACATTGATATAGATTGTTTGCAGTTTTACAAGAAATGACTAAAGAATACCATAATTCAAATAATTGGTATATAAACAAACATATGGTTCTAATATGTAATTCATAAATCTCATAAAAGATAGAACTCTTCCATAACTTCAAAAGAACAAGCAATAGAATGTTACCATAGGTGATATGATAGACTTAAATTTTAGTATAGAGGAGAAATGGTAACGCATGCCCTTCTCACCTATATGTATATAATTCGAAATTGGTACAATCTAATAATTAAGGAACTTACCGGCTGGCGAGAACCTCTGCTTGTGGGGAAGCTTTTTCATAGTTTGCAAGCTCACTGGAAACCACATCAATAGTTTTTAATGAAAAGTACAAAAAATATAAGTGTTTGAGTCTTTAAGAAAGTAAAAAATGTATTTTAGGTACAGTTTGTTGATACCGTTATTTCCAGATCTTCAAGGTTGGGATCATTCCTGAGTATGCAGAATATTGACAAAGCTCTAGAAGATTGGTTAAAAGTTGTATGAAATAATTGAAGGCAGTTGTTCCAGAATAGTACCATCTGTAAACTAAGATATACATACATATTAGATTGAAAGAATAAACTAGAAAAGTGAAACTAGATTTGTGGGTGGGACACTAAAGCGAGAGAATCTCACATTAGTTTGTGAACTTTGGTAATCCCCGAAAGGATCCTGGTGATCTGAGGACCTTCAAGTTCAACATTAATTTGCCTTAACAAGTGACGGAAGGTCAATGATCTGCCATCAACTTCAACTTCGGGTTCTTGAATCAACCACTCATCCTAAATGTGGTCCTTGTGGTGACCCTCAAACTGTGGAACTGAATATCAAAAATACGAGTGATCAATGGGCACATGGAAATTAGAGCCTCAAATATGAGCTCACGGAGTTGAAGATTTTTAAGCTGAGGGAAACCCTGGAAGGTGGAGGGGAGTGGTGGAAATTTGCAAAACATGACTACCAGCTTTGTGATCGGGTGCGCATGAAAAGTGAGTTAGGGATGAGAGCATCCTCCCAAACAGTAGCAAGGACGAAGTAAAGTTCTATGGACCTTACGCTCTTGAAAGCGAGGACAGGGAACCAAACTTCTAACATACAGATATGCTCCCTCGTGAAGTGGACCTCAAACACATCAACACATTTTTTTTATTTTTATCTATTTAATTTTTTTACGAAGACAACAACAAGGCTAGTGGGTCATCAGAGAAGAACACAAGCAGGAGGTGAGAGCACATCTTCCAATTGTTGAGCCAAGGTTTGGCCAGAGCAGAGGTGCGGATGACATCTTTGATTGGAAAGCGATAGATGACCTCATCTAGCTGCTCCGTATCGACAGCCGACAGATTTTCCACTGGGTGCAACGCAGATGACGGGGACACGCGTGCCCGCTTGCTTCCCTGGATGAACAAAATCATTAATTCTTGGGAGGAAGCGTGAGATCTTGAAACCCTAGGAGAGTCCAACATATATGTTCAATTGGGAAGGAATCATAGTACAACCTTTGCAAAAAAAAGAAAGTAAAAAATAGGAATGAAATTGTAAGTTTCCTTTTAAGAAAACCATACAGCTGCAATATAAACATAAAGCAAATTTGCCTGAGACCAATGTTTTAAGCCAATTTGTCTGAGACACACTGAGAAAATGTGGCTTCGTCCGTAACACATTAACAAAGTTGAATTTGTCTGTAGCACAGTACGATTTTTACAACCTATGTCTGTGACACACTATTACCATTTTGCAATTGTTTTTAAATTTTTTATCTCAATCCGTAGGATACATTAAACTTTAAAACTTGACACTAATGTGCATTGTTGCACTGTCTATCATTGAAAAATGGAGCCACATTTTTTTCGATTGTTTGCATGATTTTATCGACAAATTCAATATTAAAACAATGAGCACGCGATGCAAACAATGAAAAAAAAACTGACTCTATTTTTTAGTGATAGACGATACAACAATGTACATTGGTGTCAAATTACAATTGCAAAATAGTAATAGTGTGTCACGTACATAGGTTGTAAAAATCGTAATGTGCTACAGACAAATTTTCAACTTTGTTAATGTGTTACGGACGAAGCCACATTTTTTCGGTGTGTCTCAGACAAATTTGTCATGTTTTAAAAAGCGGGATATGAAAGCGGGCGGAGAGGCACCGCCTAGTGTCTAGGACTCCTACGGCACCTAGACATTTCTAGGCGTTCGCGAAAAAGCGGAGGAATTAAGTATATATTAATACGTAATAATTATTTATAGCACCTAAAAAGGAAAGGAAAAAGAAAATAAGAGGAAAAAGAGAAAGGAGAGGGAAATGTGCTGGGCTAGTCCGGCCCAACAGCAAGCCCATAGCACCAATTGTCCTTACCTGATCTGCTAGGAGCAGATCACATGCGGCAGCCACCAGCCACCACGAGTTCACAACTGCCCGTCGTGCCCGAGTCTCTCCCGTATCTGCTCCCCTGCTCCTTCGTCCTCCTTCCTGCTCTCTTATTTTCAATCAGCCACCACAACTAACAGGAGGAAGTCTCGCCACGGTCTGACTGTCACAAGCGCCAGATCCGGTGGGGATACTGCCATACAGGAGCTTGATGGCCAACCCAGCGCGGCACAAGAACGGTGGCGGCGCTCCTCCACGGCCGCCGGCGAGAAACAAGCGGCGCTGGGCGCGAGCACCAGATGGGGGCTTGATTTGAGGCAGCGGGAACACAAAAAATCTTCTGCTGCCATGCGATTTTTCTCTCCGCCTAGCTCAAAAGCGGGAAAAATTGCCGCTTTTCACCGCGTAACTGTCTGGCCGCTTAATCCGGTCGCTTTTGGGAAAACGACGTGGTGCCTCACCACGCAGCGGCTAGGCGGCGCTTAATCGGCCGCTTAGACTGCTTTTTTAAACACTGTGTGAGAGCGTGGCCTGACACAACACATTAACAAAGCTGTTTTTGTCAGAGACACTACTGTTTAGTGTCATCGTTTGTGACACAGCACGCTCGTTATATACACCACATACGACGAAAGTGTCCAATCCATATATGGAGAAAATAATATTCTTATTCCTACAGCCAG
Organism: Eragrostis tef; assembly: GCA_000970635.1. Lineage (NCBI taxonomy): Eukaryota > Viridiplantae > Streptophyta > Magnoliopsida > Poales > Poaceae > Eragrostis > Eragrostis tef. The sequence continues at coordinate 18,895 of LAPY01002941.1, forward strand.
GTACTTATTTAAGATTTACAAATTTAGAACCTCATACGAAAGTGTCCAATCCACGCAGGAAAATAATCTCCTTATTACTGCATCCAGGTATATGGTAACATTTTCTATATATTAAATGTGTATCCAACATAACGTAGCGGAGTAAAATAACAAAAATTGAACCTAGCATAACCTCATAAAGAAATTCTAGTCAACAGCACAATGTGGAGAGGTGGTCAGCGAACAAGATGAGGAGGCAGGTCTTCTGGCCAAAATAATTAACGGTCATGCACCTTTGGGTGTTCATGTCATTGTTGATGTTACCTTATCATTTCTATATGTTGGTACTAGATCCGGCGGTGAATGACAAAGACGATGCAAATCTGACAGGGAAGAAGAAGAAGAGGAAGCAGTCGCCGCCGTTGTGGTCAAAGAGGAAGCAGTCGCTGCCGTCAAGGTGGAAGCGAAAACAGTGGCGACTAAGGAAGCAAGCTCCGACAACTCCTTCATCCACCGCCGGCTGAGACTCCTTTCCGCTTGAAGTGGCAAGGAAGGGGAGAAGAGAGAGCAGCGTGAGTGTGATGCGAATGGGAGAGGTGAGCTGGGGGTACGTTTTATGGCTGGTAACCCTAGGGCCTTTTCAGGCCGTTCTGATCCTTTCGCGTGTGAGCTCGCACGTGGCAGCCAAAATGGCTCAGTGTGTGCACCCAAAACGCACCGTGCTAGGCAGGCCCGAAATTTCATTCCTGCTCATGCAGTAAAATGGCGCGCCCAAACGCACTGGGCCTGGCCTAAAAGCCTTTGCAGCCTACCAAACAGGTCGGGTTGCATGCATCTGCCGGTGCAATCTACACATGCGGCCACCCTACCAAACATGCCCTAAGAGGTTCCTACCACCAGCTGTCAATGTTGCCGCCGGGAAGTGACAGGAGCACGTGTGGATGCTTGCTTCCTGGATGAACAAAATCATTCTTGGGAGGGAGAGAGTGGAAGTGTGAGATCTTGAAACCCAAGGAAAATTCACGTGACTTGCTGGCTAACTGGCCGGTGGGGGCCTCCCTCATAAAATTTTGTTTTTGCTATTATTTTTATTTTTTTAGTTTACACTTTGCCGAGTGTTTTTGACACACGACAAACTCTATGCCGGATGTCCGATGAAAAACACTTGATAAACAACTATTTGCCGTCAATTGGTAAGCCGTGTGCTCTTTGCCGAGTGTATCACTCGGCAAAGAGTTTGCCGAGTGTTTTTGACACACGGCAAAGGAGGAGTTTTCCGTAGTGTTGGGAGGGAGGGTGTGTAAGCATAAGATCTTGAAATCCTAGGAGAGTGAAGCATATCTATTCATTGGGGAAGGATTATTGCCCGATCTCTGCGAATGGCAAGTCAAAAGTAGGAATGTAATGCAAGATTAGTTTTAAAAGAAACTGGGCAGCTCAACCAATGTCCGCATTCCCAACTTAATATCCCTATGCGAGTAATAAATAAATGCATCTTATTTTTGTCTTCATAATGCTTTAGTGTTAGTAATACTTTAGTATCTTGTTAAACACCTTTCCGTCGTACGCTCCATTGCAAAAGAAGTGTGGGTTTATGTTGGGTCAGGTATTGGAGCCAACTCTATCCCTTCTTCAATAGAACAATACTACATCTGGATTAGGAAATTCCTGCCAAGGGAAGATTCAGTATACACTGAAAGCCTGGCCGCAGTATGCTGGGCAACGTGGGAAGTGAGAAACAAAGCTTGTTTCGAAGATTAATTGATTTCTGACCTGGCTGATGTGGTGTACCGTGCCTGTTATTTCTTATTGGTTGGACAGATCTGTTGATGGGTTTGACAAAGGATGACCTGGTGAGAGGCGTTGAAGGACTGTTGCAGGCGGTGGCACAGTTAAACGTGGCACAAAGGAGGTGTACTACAAGATTCCATCCACTTCTACTTCCAAAGCAACTGATAGAAAAGCTAGGTGTCAGATCAACGGATCATGGACTAACAGAGGCGGCATGTGTTCATCGTGGGAGAGAGACGACCGAGAGGGAGAGAGGTTACCATCGGGTGCGGGAGTGGAGGAGGAGGCCTTGATAATGGGGGCGTGGTCGCGGTACTCAGCAGCATGCCGATGAGGGGACCTGCATGCGGCTTCGCCGCCACCCTTGTACTCCATCCGCCTCCGAGATGCCACCGCCGTGAGGGAAGAGAAGAGGAGATTGGGAGAAGAGAAAATGAGGCTAGGGTTGTGGGGGAGATGGCGCCACAACGGTTTTGTTACGCCGATCCGCGCGCGCGACCGTCCGATGTCGACGAGCGGCCGAGATGAAGGTGGGTGGGAGAAAACCCGCCTGGCCCACTTACATGCGCTTTCGCTCGTGCAAGCATGCTATTTGGCCCGGATGATCATTTCGTGTTTTGGGCCGGACTAGAGTTTTGAACATAGCTCTTTTTTTCATTTAGTTTTGAACGTAGTCATGTTGGATGTTCAACCGACTGTTGTTTAATTTGATTCTAATCATAGACATTTCTCACATGTCGGTTAGCATATCCGGCAGCAGTATATATAGGGTTACTAGCTATCACCCTTGACGCATTCTGTAGTTGTGCGCGAACCACTCAACAGTGGTTCATGCGCTTGAACAAGGAGTAGCATATCATCGTGAATATCCTTGTGGGTATTTCGGAACCCACAAGGCTATGAGGCCGCACAGCGCAGCCCAACACTAGGCCTATAAAACAAAACCACAGCTCCTCAATGGTCGTCGTGAGCCTAACCAATAACAGAAAGTTAAAAACCTACCAACTATGGTGAAATACACCAGGACACATGCAAAATAGCCACAGATGGGTGAAGAACCACACGTAAATGGAAGAACCGAACGACACTGAATCCACTAGCTACCAATAACACCTTAACCTATTGATCTGGGGGTCCATACCTTCACGGAGAGGGAGGAACAACTACCCGGAAGGAGAGATGGTCGGCGAACAAGAAGATTAGGCAGAGGGTTGACATTCACACCAACGAGATGGTGCTTAACCAAGATGCATGGCTATCTCTGCTCGTGCCAGGTCTTCTGGCCAAAATAATTAACGGTGATGCACCTTTGGGTGTTCATGTCATTGTTGATCTTTGCTTATCGTTTCTATGTATTGGTATTAGATCCGGCGGTGAATGACGAAGACGATGCAGATCCAGCAGGGGAAGATGATAAGGATGCAATCACCACCATCGAGGTCGAAGAGGAAGCAGTCCACACCGTCGAGGTGGAAGCAGAAGCAGTGGCGGTCGATGAAACATGCTCTGACAATTCCTTCATCCACCGCCATCCAGGACTCCTTCTTGGTCAAAGCGACAAGGAAGGGGAGAAGAGAGAGCGGTGTGAGTGTGAGGTGAATGGGGGAGATGAGCGGAGGGGGGCACATTTTATGGCCGGTAACCCTAGGGCCTTTCAGGCAGTTTCCTTTTGCATGGCAGCCGAAATGGCTCGGTGGGTGCAACCCAAAATACACCGTGCCAGGCAGGCCTGAATTTTCATTCCCGCTCATGCAGTAAAATGGAGTGCCCAAACGCATCCGCCGAGCCTGGCTCAAAAGCCTCTCCAGCCTAACAAACAGGTCGGGCTGCATGTGCTGGTGCATCCTACATGCGCCCTAAGAGGTTCCTACCATCAGTGTTGCTGCCGGGTGCGAAGCAAGTGACAGCACACGCGTGTGGATGCTTGCTCTCATTTTTGATAGGGAGAGAGTGGAAGTGTGAGATCTTGAAACCCTAGGAGAGTTGAGTATTGGGAAGGAATGATTGCCTGCTCTCTGCAAAAGTCAAGTAACAAGTTGGAATAGAATGGTAAATTTCCTTTTTAAAAAACTGGACATGTCTGCCACAAAAATCATAAAGTCCAAATAAAAGTAATGGCACAGAATCTCAAACTTAAACGGATTCGGAAACAAGAGAAAAGCAAAGGATATATAAATGGTCGTTATTTGAAAAAGATTCGTCCGGGAAATCGATTCGTTTGGGAGAAGTGTTTGTTTCTGTATGATGACGGAATTCAGCGCGCTCTATGGCGGCGCCGCCGGCCGGTGCAGGGCGCCCCGTCGCGTCGTGGGCGCGCACACTTGTTTTGGGAGCGAGCAGCGCAAAGGCAGGATCCTCAGGCCCAAGAGCGGAGGATCCCCGCGTCTTGGCGCACGTGTCGACTTTCCCTCCCGGCTTCACGTTCCACGCCACGTCCCTGCACGACGGCGCAGGCTCGGAGTAGGGGCTTGGCACGCCGCGAACGGCATTTCAGGCCGCCGGAGTCCTTCTGGCCAACCGACCCCGCCGATCCACTGGCTGTGATCTCCACGACGAGGCGCAAATTCTTCACCGGGCACTGGCGACCGGCATGCTCTATCACGTCTGGATGTACTAGATGGGCATCTCCGTGCAAGGCTACGTTCGCAAACTGCGTTGGCATGAGGTACAGCAGCGAAGACGAAGCCATTGTCTCGATGGCCTTCCTAATGTCAGAGGAGTTTGGGCACGTCTGGCGCCCATAGGCCATTGAATGAGGTATAGCAATTTGCGTAAAAATAAAAGAGTTAAGCAACCAACGGACACGGAGCAACTACTAGCTCGAGTCACTTGTTGAGCATAGCTCTGACTGCAAGTTCTCGTTACAATCAACACATGGTTGCATATGCATTAGCATTGCGCTTCAGTAGGTGACTGAACTACTTAAAGGACTGCCCATATTCCTGAACACCACAATAAGCAGTAGAGTCAGTAGCACAACTCGAAATTTCTCGAATGAAAGAAATGTTCATTAGCAGTGCTATTCCAAGAGTTAATCAAAACAAGAAAGGTAGAGAGAGAGAGACCATTTTACTCCCCCTAACTACTCACTTTGTCCATTTGACCCCATATATAGAATGAATGTTCGCTCAATTTACTCCCTCAACAGTTGAATCGGTGTAATGTACCCTTATTGAATTTTTTCTTTTCTTTTGGTCTGTTGGCTCACAAATTAAACTAACACTACAAGATTTCTACGAATTCCCGACAGTTTTAGTACAAGTAGCCAACAATATTAGCTTTTTTTGTGTAATTTTTCCAAATGACCAACAGTTTTGTAGTACAAATTTCCATATTTCCTAACAATTTTAGCAAATTCCCTACAAACTCATTCCCTGAAACCTCATTCCCTACAGTTTTCACCTCTAGTATAATTATACTCAAAGCTGTCACCCATTTGTGCAAAAAAAAAAACTGTAGGGGATTCTTGGGAACAACTTATCCCTTGTCTGCAAACTTGAAACCTTTCCACAGTTCTGTTCTTGGTTTTGCATGTTATGATCTTGACCGGACAAGAACGGAGCACACGTCAGCGAATAACAATCGCCTGAAATGCTGCCCGTGGCACTGTGCCAGCTGCTGGCGTGTTGCCTCTCCTGACCATGCGTGGCAACGGGGGGGCACGTATTTGCATCTGTTGCATTGCCTCTCCGGTAACAGATGCAACAGATGCACCATATATTTGCTTCACTCACTAAGATAAGTGTGTTTGCTTCCCCTGATCTTTGCAGTGAACTCAGAAGATTAAGCCATCTTGAACAATAGGATGCCATCTTCGAAGCCATTATGATGCTGCAATCCATGGAAGACATGCTGCGTCGTGTATTGCAGTGATGAGCTGGGTTGGTGTTGGAGTGGAGGAGTAGGACTCTGAGCAGCTGCAGTGAAGGATATTTGAGCACCTGTGATTGCCATTGTGACCGAAGGTAAACTTATTTGAAGACATGCTATGTAGCGTTACCGCTATTCGCAGGATCGAGTCGATACGTGCTGATGAACAAACACAACAGTACATTACATAAAGGGCACAAATTAAGTCTTTAAGTTATTACATTAGTCCAATTAAAACATCGAGTAGCACAGTGGAAGTCCAACAACGAAATAAAGTACAAGTCCGACGAAACAACGATACAAAGGAGCACGCGCTCACGATACACGAATCCGCATCACAAGCCCGATGATGCGAACTCAGCTGGAGATCACTCATCCAACTCCCAGTGAACCGTCCAGCCCTGAGGGGGCTGTCCGTCCCACTGACCACCTCCACCAGACGAGTCAGAAACAAAGGTACTACCTGCACAAAACATCATAGAGCCAAACCCTGAGCAACTAATACTCAGCAAGACTTACCCGTCAACGTGGCTAACTACAGCCGACTCCTAGTATGCAAGGCTAC
>LAPY01002941.1:41397-54000 GCA_000970635.1 Eragrostis tef
AGGAACGTCCCCTCTTGGCCACGTCCGTGCGTCCAGTGCCAGTGCCATGTGCCATGCTGTGTGACTACTCTGGGCCCACACCAGTCATGCGCCCCATGCCTGCGCAACTGCGCCCACACGCGCCCGTGAAACCGCGAGAGTCGGCTCTGATACCATTTGTAATGTCCCGCCTCCCCGAGGCCGGGCCCGCTTACGCCTGGCAGCTCTCTAGGACGTCAAGACTGACCTCACGGACCAACACATGTCTTTTCTGCGCACTTTATCCTCACTCGTGCGCACCCGAGAACGACTTTCCGGTCGGTCACCCATCGCTCCAGGCCAAGCACGCTTAACCTCGGAGTTTTTTTTCAAATTGATTTCCAGAAAAGAAGTTGCAATTGTTGACATGAGTACTCTATTAATCCTATTAAGCCTTGGGCCAGGATGTCACAACCACCTTTCATGCAATGCCTCTGGCTCGACCCATGATCCAAAGTGCACAATCTGAAAACTTACAAGCAACATATCGAGGTTTCTTTTGCAATACTCAGAGATAGAAGAGCACACATACAGCGCCGAGGCGAATTCTGAGGGACGATGAACCAATTTAGATGACGATGTGTTTTAACATCAATTTTGACAACATATAACCCAAGATAGATCAAAAGAAAAATATTAAACTTGTCATTTTTTGGAACACATCACTCATAATGAGATAACTAAACGACATATATAGCAAACAGTTGATGAAAATTCTGAGAAGATATGCCATACTCAAGGTCTCTCAAATGTAGCACAGAATAAAATCACCGAACCACAAGTCAGGCATCCTATTTCAGAAATCTCTATCAATGCAGCAAAGAAATAATTCATTCTTTTTTTGGGACGAACTGGGATTATTTTGGGAGACTGGCGGGAGATGTTCAGGAGCACCCTTGCTTCAACAAATAATAAAAATCGAGCGAACCTCGAGAAAGGAAAAAGGATCGAGCAACACCTGGTGACTGGACGGAATAAACAGAAACAAGACGGATCAATGCCGGAGGTAAATCGATGGGCTCTCCTTTTGCTGCTCGCTAAAAACAGAAGCCCGTTTCTAGGCCTGAGGGCCCATAGGCCATACCCCTTGGGTTGTGCCTTCATCTTCTTTGTTTCCTAGCAAGGATAGAATCACAGAACACATGGGAGCCCCTCAGCTCCGTCTATGACAGATCGACGTGGATCTGGGGCCGGTGGCCATAGCTTGCCATTTCGTGGGTCTGTCTCTACCTAGCCTGGGTCACACCAGGGAACTAGGCTGATGATGGCCAGGCCCAAAGCATGCAGGGTAGTTTTGATTGATTGCTAGCTTCATTCCAGGCCCGTGCGAGTTGCTGATTGGTTGCACTGGTGTCAGCTAGCTGCAGCCTATTTTTGCCGCACCCAGGCGGTTGTTGCGCTCACGCGAACCAGGCTGGCAAGAAACGAATCTCGTTTCTGTTTCCCGAGAGCCTGGCTCGCTCGCCGGTTTTGCATGCGAAGATGCAGGGTCGAACCTTTATCCATGCAGCCAATCACAAGGCTGGTGCATGCAACGACTGGTCCGGCCTCCGGCAAGCAACCAATCAGCGCGTCAGCATCTCATTGCATTGAGGAGATGGAATCGAGCCTTGCCTATCTTTAGACAGCACATGGCAGTAGAATGGACTTTATTTTCCAAAAAAATCATAAGAAAAAGAGACGAAGTAGTTCATGGCAATCCATTTTGTGATATTTTGTTATGGTGATACAACACTTACATTATGTTAGTATTTTTTTTGCCAAATTTATTCTCATTTATTTAATTACCGAACCAAGTAGGTTATTTATGACAGTTACGTAAGTTATCACTACCAAGTTTCCTGTTCATGTCCATCATATGGTTGTAAGATTATACGGGGGTGGAGACAAACTTCATGAATCAGACAAAACCAAGCTCATTATTGCTAGTCTGCAATCAGGTTCATCACTATTACAGAATAATACTTTTAGGCGACCAACCAATAATCAGCCATGAAGTCATCTAAGCTGAACAATTGATCCTTAGCTATGCGGAGAACATCAGCAACGATGGCATATACAACCGAGGGGAGAGCAAAATCCTTCCTTGGTGTCATACAAGATCCTGCACTGAGCCCTACAGGCATCCGACTCACAATTCTTACCTGGCATCCCGATAATTAATGGTGAGCAAGGTATGGCTATGGGCTCAAAAATTTTGTTAGGCCTTGAGACCGTCTTCGTCAAATCTGCAAATCAAACAAAACAGATCAATAGAAAAACCATGCAGAGTGAGGGTAGTGGATCAAGTTGAAAGTATGGTTTCATAGAATGGTTAACATTCAGGCGGAGAATTAAGTACCTAACGACAGCACCAATAGGGCAAGGCTGAGGATCATCATAAGTTCTCTCCAAGACCTCATCATCTTTTCTTTCTACAACTGTGAAAAGGGTTTCCAGTCTGCAGATTAGAGATGTGCTAGTAAGGGTTTTATAGAAAATGCAATGCATGTTCATTATGTTTTCTTTGCAAGCAGTTTAAGTGCTACTTATAGTTAGAGGCGGATAGCGAGTACTAAATTAATGTTGGCATTAAATCATGCTTGATTTGGTGATATAGATCTTGATAGTGCGCGTACACAATATATATCAAATATAAAATTAAGAGTACGGATTTTGTGCCCGCGCGGGTTCCCACGCCCACAACGAAAGAATCTTTAAGTTCGCATTTTCATCCCACAACCACATAAAAGCGGTGGCAGTCTCATTTTGTTTCAATTTGAGATGAAGTTTTCCTTTCACGCTCCTGTTTACAGCACACCTTTTGCTTTAACTTAAGAGGAGCAGATGCTTTTCTTGTACGTGCAAGTTTCATTTGGTTTGAACAAGAGAGTAGTGCAGGTGGAAAAGAAACGTAGTCCATTTAATTAGTGATCCAGACTTGTATACATTGGTTGGACTGTGCTAACAACTAACAACTGGGTACTCTTGCACCTGATACTTTTTATTCTTTTTTTTCTTTGCATCAGAAAGTTTTGATTCAAACTCCTTAGCAACGCCGGATTTGTGCAAACACCTTGGTCTACTGTTGTATGCTTGTACATTGCGTTGCTATTCCGGTCACAAACTGTTGCGTGCCTGCTTATAATCAAGATAGTATCATGTACACTGGATGCTCGTTTAGTAAACAACTTTTTCACCATGAACACACAACTTTTCAGCAAATAGCAAATCTTCTCATTGATGAATAGTGTTTAGAAAAGCTAGAAATGTGATGAAAAAGGTTTCGCTACAATGAGGGAATCTTGGCCTATATGTTCGTTTGGCAGCTTTTCATTGCCTACGGTGGAGAGAACAGAAGACCTATATAAAGCCTTACTGGCTCTAATTTATGATGAACTGTCTATTGCATCTCCTGAAAATTCTAGACAAAAACGCACCTGGAAGAGAAATAGTGTTGGAATATGTGTCGAATATTGTAAACAAGGAAGGTTACATATGTCGCCATAAACGCACATGCTCACGGGGCGTAATGGCAGCTTGTGCCAACTCCCGGGCTGCCGGTGTTGCATATCTATGGGGAGAAGCGTCTATAGTCATGCCCCAAAGAAGTAAACTTCGGCTGAACCTCGTCAAGATACATCATGTCACTAGTGTCATCTGTGATCTTGCATGGTCCGTCTCGATAGATCCATATTGCTTTCACGTGCGTAACGGCGGGCGGCATCTCACTACGAAGGCCAATTCTTTACGAATATGATGTGGCATCTTCTATACCCACATGATCAACATAACCCACGACCAAGGTTATGTGCCACCTGACCCAAAAGACTAGCCTTTTTTTATTGATCTCCAAACAAATGGTGTTACAACTCCACAGTTACATGCACAGATCTGGCAGCATGTCATGTCTTTGCTAGTCATTAGTTTCTCTGCTGTCTTGGAGGGATGAAGGAGCACGACGTGCATTTACATCCCTCGGCAACACATACGCCAACCGGCCGGTGAAACCTGGTGGCGCATAGGTCATTGCAGTCTTGGGGATCACATGGCCGATGCACGTTGAGAATCGTGCAATGACAGCTAGGATCAGCAATACTGCATGGTATTTATGCCACCTGCACCGCCGCTGCATGAGGGCAAGGATGATCACCAGCATCATTTGGCTAGCCCTCATCTTACTTAGTTAGTACAACAAATGTGGAAAGTGACGGTTGATGGGGAAAATGATTGTAAGATTTTTGTTACTTGCGATTTAGGAATACGCAGGTTTTATAGTGAATTTGATGCATATGTATATGTTTATGAATATATAAATAGACTTCAAAACGTGCTTAATATGCATACAGATATGTCCACACCTTCCTGCCAAATGCATGACTGTTTTAGGAGGTATTTATTTATTTTTAGATAATGTTTAGGAGGTATTTATGGTTGCCAAGTTATGCGCATCATTTTACAAATCATAAATAGAGGACTATTTAAATATAAATTGAAGCAAATTTAATGGCATTTAAGTATACATGCGCGCCATGGGTCTGCTTGTACATATGACCAATGAGATGCCAATGTGTACACCATCGCTCTGGTTAATATTGAGTGTCAAATATTATCACGGGAGGTTTTGTTCGCAAGTATCTGACCAAGGAACAATCAAAATTCGCCCCACGCTCATACAAAGTGTTTGTCAGACGTAGTATGCATGCCTTTGGTCGTACTCGGGATTGTAGTATGCATATCAGAGCTCTTATAAAAAAATAATCGAACAAATGCAAAAAAAAGGCAAGAAGTCACCTTGAGTTTTATTTATCCTCTATATAACTAGTTTTGTTGCAAACATCCCCCAGGTAGGTCACCCTGATCTGATTTGCCCCATAAGACGCACATGATGGCCCATTTGATCTGACATGCATGGCGACGCATCAAGCCAAGTCAGCCTATTCAGCAGTGGCGGAGCTTCATTGGGGTCAAAGGTGGACATGCCCCCTAGCTTTTGAAAAAATTCATATAAGTCCTTAATTTAACTACGTAAATAAGAAAAAAAAATGCAAATCTGCCCCCCCCCCTCCCCCCAATTTTTCATAACTTAGTGGCCTCCCCTACAAAGTGCTTCAAGCTCCGACGCTGGTACTCAGGATCATCCAGCGTGAAAGTTGAGAAATAGACCCATGTCGTCATCTGCCGCCACAGAGCAGGAAAGACGATCTCCAGCCGCCGGGATCCTATGATTCCTATCTTGCATATTGAGTTGGGTTGCAAGGCCTACAATAAAATACATTCACGTGCGCAAAAGGGGGAATATCAGATTAGGTTGAATTACCTCTTGGTTGTTTGCATTGCAACAAAACTAGAGGAGCTTATTGGTTGTGGTACTGAGCGTTATTGCAGCCTGAGGAGGTTAGAGAGGGGTGAGCGCAGGCTTGGGTCTACTTAAGTTTTTCCTTTATGTTTAAGCTCCTCGTGTCAATATGGAGATTGACACCACTTTTGTAATAGTGCCGGGCACCAGCTTGGCGAAGGCGCTGTCGTTGGTTGGGGCAAGGAATGTCAGGCCGTAGTACAAGTCCCTGAACTGCCCGCCGAGCTGGTCAAGGACGCGAGTGGTGTTGAGGGACCGGAGCAGCGTCTTGTACTGCTCGCCCTTCTCCAGGATGCGGGTTAGGTTCGCCTCGAATGGTTGTGGAGTTGGGCCCTGGGCGACGTCTTCGGCGGCGATGGCAGTGGCGAAGAGGAAAGGGAGGAGGAGAAGTGGAAGGACCATGTGAGGGGACATTGCTATTGCAAATCCTTCCCAGGATTTCTTTACTACGTGCGCGCGTGCGCCTGCTCCTGCGGGTGGGCGCAGGCGCGCAGCACCGCATGTCACATCACACATTGGTAACTTTTTTTTTTGCGAATTCACACATTGGTAACTTGTCCAAGCAGCATATAACATTCACAATTATTTTTTTGAATGGAACATTCACAATATTTTACACTGATGATATTGTTATGTCCTAACTATGAACTTTTTGCAACATAAAATCAGGGGAGAGTAATTTCCTTCGAGAACTAGATAGTTACAAATAAGCTGAAATAAAATAATAACTAAAAAGAAATCATCATGCATTGCGACGACGGCGATGTTTCCACTGCTGTGCCAATTAGAATTAGTCTTTCCTGCGGCTGCCGAGATGATATCATGATATTACCCTGCAAGAAAGCAGCACCTTGATGTTATCCAAACGCAGCAAACAGAACCATGCATGGGCATCGTTCGTTCAGTGACTGGCATATTGCATCACATTTTGTTTCCAGCTGTTATACCTTGTCAACGACTACTCGCTGCCGCAAATTTTCATAACTTAGTGGCCTCCCCTACAAAGTGCTTCAAGCTCCGACGCTGGTACTCAGGATCATCCAGCGTGAAAGTTGAGAAATAGACCCATGTCGTCATCTGCCGCCACAGAGCAGGAAAGACGATCTCCAGCCGCCGGGATCCTATGATTCCTATCTTGCATATTGAGTTGGGTTGCAAGGCCTACAATAAAATACATTCACGTGCGCAAAAGGGGGAATATCAGATTAGGTTGAATTACCTCTTGGTTGTTTGCATTGCAACAAAACTAGAGGAGCTTATTGGTTGTGGTACTGAGCGTTATTGCAGCCTGAGGAGGTTAGAGAGGGGTGAGCGCAGGCTTGGGTCTACTTAAGTTTTTCCTTTATGTTTAAGCTCCTCGTGTCAATATGGAGATTGACACCACTTTTGTAATAGTGCCGGGCACCAGCTTGGCGAAGGCGCTGTCGTTGGTTGGGGCAAGGAATGTCAGGCCGTAGTACAAGTCCCTGAACTGCCCGCCGAGCTGGTCAAGGACGCGAGTGGTGTTGAGGGACCGGAGCAGCGTCTTGTACTGCTCGCCCTTCTCCAGGATGCGGGTTAGGTTCGCCTCGAATGGTTGTGGAGTTGGGCCCTGGGCGACGTCTTCGGCGGCGATGGCAGTGGCGAAGAGGAAAGGGAGGAGGAGAAGTGGAAGGACCATGTGAGGGGACATTGCTATTGCAAATCCTTCCCAGGATTTCTTTACTACGTGCGCGCGTGCGCCTGCTCCTGCGGGTGGGCGCAGGCGCGCAGCACCGCATGTCACATCACACATTGGTAACTTTTTTTTTTGCGAATTCACACATTGGTAACTTGTCCAAGCAGCATATAACATTCACAATTATTTTTTTGAATGGAACATTCACAATATTTTACACTGATGATATTGTTATGTCCTAACTATGAACTTTTTGCAACATAAAATCAGGGGAGAGTAATTTCCTTCGAGAACTAGATAGTTACAAATAAGCTGAAATAAAATAATAACTAAAAAGAAATCATCATGCATTGCGACGACGGCGATGTTTCCACTGCTGTGCCAATTAGAATTAGTCTTTCCTGCGGCTGCCGAGATGATATCATGATATTACCCTGCAAGAAAGCAGCACCTTGATGTTATCCAAACGCAGCAAACAGAACCATGCATGGGCATCGTTCGTTCAGTGACTGGCATATTGCATCACATTTTGTTTCCAGCTGTTATACCTTGTCAACGACTACTCGCTGCCTGAAGAACCGGCACCCTTCTTCATCTGATTCTCCAGGACTCCCTTCATGAAGGATTCATAAACCTGTTCCATATCGTGCTTAAGCTTGTCTATCTGCTCCCTGATTGACAGCAATCCTGTGGTGCCAACATTTCTAAGAGCAGCCTGCTCCAGCTTCTTGATCTTGCTGCTGAGCGCATTGATCTGGGGAAACAACCAAATTGCACACATGAATATACAAATCCATTGCATGTATACCTCTACAAATGAAAACTTTTACAAGATATATACCCTGCGGCTTGGCCAGCGGCCAGCTTCGTTCTCGCTGAGATCTTTAGCTGTTTGGCGGCATCTTCTTTGCTCAAGTGCAGGAGCTTTATTACGTCCGCCATCGACATGTTGGAGAGCCTCTTGCGTTGTTCCGCGAGCAGGCTATAGTACTCTCCATCTTCAACACTGATATCAGAAGTGTCCATTGCGGGAGGATTAAGTCCATGCCAACTAGTACCGTCGAACATGTCATCATCCTGCGAGTTTTCCACTGCCTGCTGAATGATCTGCTGATGAGGAGCTTGATCTGGATCAGTTTGTGGTACGGCTACTGCTTCTTCTGCACATGCAATATGTATGTTTCAGGATTTCACTATATGTTGTATGCTCACGATGAATTGCTTGGATATATAAGTTCATTACCATTTGTCGCAGGGGCATTGAGTATGTGGTGGTACTATACCAACAGGTTGTTTCTGCGCTGGATGTAGACGGAAGCTCTTTCAGTTGTCCAGCGTGTGCCTCCACGAGGTTTGCGATGAAGCTCTGCACCCAATCGTGCGTGCGCTGCTGGAGACTGAAACAAGAATTTAACGAGACAGAGTCAATAGTGGTTGCTACGTACTTGCTACTCATGTGTGTGTGTCTGTGACGCATCATGATTATATATACCGTGAGAAAATCGCGTGGTAGAAAGTCACTTACTCAAGGTAGTACATCTGCTCGCTCGTTGTGGTTTGGCCATCGGCGCCAATGTACATGCGATCAGAGATCAAGTGATGGAAATCTCCAAGGCAAGTACCGTGCACGACGAGATATAGCTTGTGATTTGCTGCAGAAGTGCCACAAAAACGTGGTTCAGGTAAAGTCTGAAGCGAAGTATTAATGAAAGTACACATATACATAGAAATCTTCTAAACACAACAATGCGACATAGGATAATGTGCGTTAATTTCCTACCACTTTCAAGGAGATCCTCCCAGACGGTGTGGCAATTGGTGCAGTCCAGTTGGCCGGGGATGAAAGGCACGAAGACGGGGTGCTCCTCGACATCATCGGGTTCCACCGCAGCGCCGCCACTGGCATTTCCGACGTCCGTGGCCCCGAAGATAGCAGCGAGCCCATCATCCTCTCCATCGTTCATCATGAACTGGTCGTTGAGCGGCTGGCTTCCAGGGGCGCCATGGGCGGACATGCCCTGGAACGAGTCGTCGACTCTGGTGGCCGCCGCGGTGTCGCCGGTAGCATTGCTGCCGACATCGAAAGCAGCCAGATCGTCCTCTCCACGCATGAACTGTTGGTAGAGTGCCTGGCCTTCGGGGTCGTCAAGGAACATGCCCTCGAACAAGGACAGGGCGTCGTCGAGTCCGGTGGCCGCCGGGAAGCCATACGCCGCTTGCTCAGGGGCAGGGGCCACCAGTTGCGGCGGCTGGATCTCCATGGTCGTAACCACATGAGAACGCTCGACGGCGTCGACGGCGCCCGGCTCATGGAACCCTGTAGCCGGCGCCGGATCCAGCATCATCCTGCGGCCAGACGACGACGTGCGTTGCCACGGGCGGCTGATCCTCAGGCACGGCGGGCATGTGATCAGGCTCCGTCAGCGGGCTGTGGAGCAGGAAGCGGTCGACGTCGTCCTACCCCTCGTCGGACATGGCGGCGAACGCGCGCGGTTACTCGATCGCCGGAAGTGTGGTGTGGCGGCGATCGACGCAGAGCGAGACCGAAATGGCAGGGCGAAGCGAAGTGTACGCACGCGTAACTGGCAAGAGATTGGGTTGGATGGCCGGCCGCGGAGAGGGGGGATACATATATATACAGCGCCAAGGGGCGGCGGTTCGATCGGGGAAGGGAGTTGCGCGTGCCGGGGCCGGCGAGTGTGGACGCGACGGTTCGGGCGGAGGCGGCGGTTTGCGCGCGCGCACGTGTTTTTTTCCTGCCGCGCGCGGCGAATCACAATATACGTGTTTGCTGTCTGCCGTACGTCATAACAGCATCGTACGGTGCACGTCCATGCATCGCCTTCCCTTAATAAGAGCTTTGTTTACAAAGTTTTTTAGAGACAAAGGAAAGGAGGTACTCTCTGTCCCATAAAAAAGATGTTGCTTTCGTCAAGGCGCGGCACCGTCTCATCAGGGAGGTCGTGGGCCGGGGCCATCAACCGCGTCCGCTCCAACGACGACGACGGCCGCAAGAACGCGCAGGCAGAGATCGATGCTGCAGTTCCTGGTCCACGACTACCTGAACCACGGCCCGCAGCCGCTGCCAGAGCCCTGCACGGTGCGCGCCGTCCTGTGGCAGCTCCACGTCGTCTACCACGACATCAAGCCAGCAACATCCTCTTCGGCGGCGACGGCAATCGGGCCGTCAAGATCTGGAACACCGGCCTAGCCATCTCCACGCGCGTATATACATGGCCCCCGGCCGAGATGCTGCTGGGGAAGACGGACTACACCTGGTCGCTGGGCCGCGTCATGGCCGAGAATATCAGGCTGTTCGCGAGGGCGCGGGCCGACGAGGTGGGGCAGCTCTCCGCGATCTTCAACGTACTGGGTATCGCCACTGGCAAAGGTTCAGCTTATTCAGACCAGAAATCGCTCACTCTTGCAATATATATGAACACCATGGGTTCAAATGAGACAACACGGCTTGTTCCCTTTCTCTTCTACAAGATTTGCATGGCATGGTACCAAGTAGAACACATTTCAGCATAATGTGCGCATGCTTAATGGTTTGAATTATAAAATCAACAACTCCAGAATCAGTTTGCAAAGTACATCAATATTATCAAGCATACAACAAATGCTCTTGTGTATCACAAACAACTCCCAGGTGCTCACAGGGCTTGATCGCTTGAGATTTTTACCGCTGGCTGCAGCCGCACATCACCAACATGGCAACATGCTATGCTACCACAGCAGCAGCGGAATCCACATGATCAGGCCCACAGTTTCCTTCCTCTGTTTCATTTCTTTGTCAACCACTCATCATTAATCCCCCCAGCATCTGCATTGCCCAAATTCTTAAATTCGTCAAGTTCCAAAATGTTAAAGGCCGTGTTGCAGAATAACATCATCAGACCATCTGAGACGTAAAAAAAGATTAATTAGACAAGAATAAAAAATATAGGGCAACTAAAAATGCTTTGCATTGATGAGTTTCTGTTGTCGGCACTTCAAGCTATTTACTGAAACCCCGTATGAGCATTGGTGTATATGTAGATAGAAATCGGGAAAGAGTATGTACGCCCAGCCCTCATGTCAGGTCATCATCAAAACATGTGAAAATTTATCATCCAAAAACAAAAATAACTACAGAAATGAGATATCTGGAAAAGTATCTGAACAATTTATCATCAAAACATTACACAGTACCTGAACAAGTATGCATCTCATAAATTCATATCTGGAAAAAGGACTAATCCTTAATGGACCCATAAAAAGGGCTAATCCTTACCGATCCCTTTAAATCAGCAAAAAGAAAAAGTTTAAGCATTCCGTAACATCTCAAACACTATAACTACCAGCTAGCTAGCACACAACGAAACCGAAATTTGAGATACTTATGTTTACTAAGCCTGGACCAATCCTGGACACAAACAGACATAGCCAACTGCATTGGTATATACATTAGACAACGGTGATCCACTGCAGCTTTCAACTTCCAGAGTTTTCAAAAATACAAGAAAAGCAATAGGGCATTCATTTGACAGGGAAAAAAGACATGAGATATTGCACTAGTGCTTCACGAGGTACATATACTATCAAAGGATCGGAGCTAGACAGCAACTTACGTCAATGCATAGCTTCTGGACTTTGCGCATGCCCCGGAGCATCGTAACCAAGTGAGGGCCATCAAAGGCAACATGTGCTTCCTCGAGCGAGTCCAGATTCTCTATGCTCCATCCATGGTTTTCGCCATAGTTATCTGACCTGATCTCAAATCCTTTGACGTTCGGCGCGTGAATGACCCAGCCGCCGTAGCTACCATCCACATTGTTTCTCCCGATATGTATGTCTTGGATACAAAGAGTTGCGAGCGACGACGACAAGGAGATTATCGCCTCCAGGGTCTTGGGATGTCTTGTGTAGATCTCACGGAGCTTGAGATGGAGAAGATGAGGAAAGCCACGGAAATCGGACGGGGCGCGGGGCATCTGGCAGTCCTGGAGCTCAAGCGAGGTGAGCTCGCTGCAGGAGAAGACTGGAACTGGGACCGCGCCGAGCTTCAGTGGGTGCCTGAAGAAAAACAGCTTGAGCGACCGAACGCTCTTGGCGGCGAGGGCGCGGATCCAGCCGTCCGTTTTGCCGTAGGAGTAGGACTCCTCCGTGATCTCGAGGCTGAACTCGCAGATGCGAGGCACATAGGCGGCGAGGACGGAGTCCACGGCAGCCGGCGGGTGGAGGCCGTCGAACGCGAACGCGAGGCCGGGGCAGTTCGCCCACCGGGGACGCCAGGACTTGGCGAGGACGGAGGTGCAGACGGCCTCGCCGATCTTGAGGCGGCGCAGGATCTCCTCGAGCATTTCGCCCGGGAGTGAGCTCAGGAGATCCCTCCCGTCGGCCGGCGACGGTGACGACAGGCGCGGGCGCTTGGTGCTAGGGCTTGGAGATGCCATCGTCCTCTTGCCTCTTGGAGAGTGTGGGCGGACGAGGTAGGGGACAGAAGATTGAAAACCTAGCTAGGGATTTCGGGGGTGGAGTCTGCCTGTTTGAAGGGAAGAGCGCTGGGGGAGGAAACGCGAAATGGAAAACAGCGGCGGCGGCGCGT